>PPHD01012955.1:0-17664 GCA_002909625.1 Bambusicola thoracicus | reverse complement strand
GTCAAGATGCTACTTTCAGTTAAAGATAAGAGACACATCGATATAATTCTATTACATAAGAATATAAGGTTGGGGTTTGTGTGTGTGTATTTTATTTTGTTTCTGTCTTTTTCCAAAGGAGAAAGCAAGTTCGTTCCTTCACCTGTGGTTTATTATTAAGGGTGTGTTGTTGTTACAACACACTGTTGACACCCCAAATCCACTTACTGGCCTTCCTGAATTGTTGATTTCACAGTGACTGCAAATAAGAAATGTTAAAGTCAAAGTCAATGAGAACCATACTGGAAATGTGCAACACTCCACAAAATTTCAAGCCCACTCAAAAAAACACACCACAAATCCTAGGTTTTTCATAGTGAACATTCAAAGATAACTTCTGACTGCACCTCAATCCCCATAAGTAAAATGGAGATAACAGCACCTTGGCTCACAAGGTTTCTGTAATGATCAACTCGTTCAGCTTGTACAGAACAGAGGATCAGAACCACCAGTGCCCTGAAGCTCCAATCTTTTACATCAGACAGTGACCTGGCCTCAGGCAGAACATCATTCATGCCAAGAATCCTTCTTAATTGGTGGGCACATAAGGCTGACACGTTGAGCTAGTTGTACTGTGATGCAATGTATCATGAGACATGTACATTCTCAGATAAGAAAAAGTGTTACAAGGCAGCAGACTCTCGTTTTTACATCAATAATTACATTTTGATAGTGATTTTCATTTCACAAACAGATCTGAATGAACAATTCTTGTGTTCACAAAGCTTGGAAAAAGTATGCACAGTGCCATAGGAAGCTAGAAGTGCACCTGATTTGAATCCATTAGTTCATTTACTCCTTTTTTCCTTAGCTTGTAATAGATGAACACTAAGAATGAATGATTTGCAGTCATCAGCTGTGTGAGGCTTGCTCTGTATGCATGGTACAGTTTTCCCATGAAAGCTTTGTTTAGAATGCAAAAATATACTTGAGAAAAACTGCACATATAACATTTCCAGCATATTTCTGAAGAAGGATAGCAAGTGTGCCTCTGACAGTTTTGCCCCAGAAGTCCCAAATCTGCAGTGGTTATTTGGATGAGTTTGTTTTACATTGTCAAACTTTTTTTTTTTTTTTTTGCCTCCTCAACTTGTACAAACTCTTTGCATATTTTTTTTTTAAACATACATGAATAAAAGATACTCCCATACACTGATGTAGTACATAGAGTTTTCAGATCAAATGTTTTCCTTCTACAGGTGAAACGTGGAAATGAGAGATAGCGTTGTCATTATACTGTATTACGTTTGTTTGAACAAATATGGCCACAGCAATCATTTTCATTGATTTTCTAAGAGTAACAGTTTAAAAAAATAAATCAATAAATGCAAAATTTTCCATGAAACCTTCAGTGAAAAAATATTCCTCCCTCAACCTTATGTATATTAAAGTGTACAGAATGTGCTGACTAGCATAATGCAATAAAAGTGATTATTGGGAGGCAGTGGAGGTGATTAAATATCACACAGTAGTCAGAGTTACCTGGAAATATTATGAATCCAGCACTCCAGAGAGGAAAAAAACATCATAACAAACAAATTCTTTGGAAGTTTGAAACTCCCAGCCAGCCACCCTTCTCTGTACATGGTTCTGTGGATGGGATTTTAATGGATGCATGACAACAGCAGTTGTTGTCTTATCCAGTGCACAGAAGTTCATCATTAGAAGGAAGGCAGCTGAATGTCCGTTGTAACAGATTTTGACAAGGCAGGCTTAGGTTCTCCTGAGAAAACAACACAGGCAAAGAATCTTCCTGTTTACATTTGACGTGGTTAAATATTGAGGAGGTTGTTCAACTGGTTGCTGAGTGAACTGGAGAATTTAATGTTGGCACTGGGGAGACTAATTCCTCACTTGATGACTAGCTGACTTACCCACACATTTCTAAGTCCAAAATACCGTAATGATTTAAAGCAGGGAAAAACCATCAATTAGTCATTTTCAAACTCCCTCGAGGTATTGAAAGTATGGAAACTATTATTTGCAGTGGAGAGAAGTAACTTAAGTCTTAGTGCAGAATATGTTGATGATGGCATGAAACTTTAACAAATACAAGATTCTTTGGGCTTCTTACTAAATTTATTGTCAATATAGCTGAAATTTGAGGAGGGAATATGAGTAATGAACCACAGATCAGAGAAATCCCTATAGATATACTTCTATTCATTAGAACACACATTCTCTGTTGAAACTGTACATATTGAAGTCAGTACTTTTTACTGGACCTCTTCTTCAAATCCTTCATCTCCCTGTAGTGCCAAACTGCAGCCCATTGTCTCATTGCAGACCCCCACTTTTAATGCAATACCAGTTTGCCAATCTAATTTTTTTCTTTTTTCCCAAAACTCTCTACGCCTTAATTTATTCCAGATCTTCCTTTAAATATCTGAGAAGCATGAGAAAAGTAACATAAACAGTGGGTCTGTTCCCAGGAGTTCTCGAACATCTACAGCTTCACTGGAAATTCTGTTTTCAGCACACCTTTTCTGAAAACTGAATTCTGATTATTCCTCAAATATTATACATACTGCAGTCCATCTGCTTAGATCTGCTATATTTCTTTGCTGTAAATACACTAAGTTTATTTGACTGGAACCGTGGGCCTTCTTAACTTATATTCCTGTGAATCAACTAATTTGTCACGATTTCCATAAGTAACTTCTCTATACATAGATTTTCATGTCCTGGTGCCCTGAGCAAAGGTTGTTTGTACAAAAAGAAAAATGTAGGCTCTCAGCTGTGTGAGCACAAAAGCATATGCAAAACATTGGCAGAGCTCTTCTCTGCTACTCAGCCCTGCAGGCTTTTGACCTGGCTGAGTGATCACCTACCTTCTCATGCTCAGTTTTTGGAATCCACAAATCGCATTTAAATTCTTCAGGGGAGAGAAGCATAGCTGAAGTCCACTACTCTGGGCACTTATCTGAGAAAGAAAAGTTGTGTTATGCTCCCAAGGATGGTTTCTGCATTTTATCAAGTATCTTTTCAGTGAGAATTTCAGAAACTGCTCCAAAAGCAGAATCCTGTCATCAAATGTACAGGTAGGTTTGGTAAAGTTGAGAAGGCTGTGATGTCTATTGAATTTAATTATTTACCAAACACGTGTACCAAGTCATTCCCACAAACAAAGCAACTGTCATTTCATAATTTGAGCTATTTTGAAATTTCTATAATTTATACATTTTTTTTTTTTAATTACCAGTTGCTCCTCTCTATGCCATTGTTTTTAATTTCACTCAAGAATATACAAGCAAAGGTGTCACAAATGTTTAAATAAGGCAGTGATGTTCCAGACAGCCAAAGAAACTGGGCAATAGTTGCCTTTCCATGCTATGAGGTGGCTCATCCAGAATGGAAATGAGGAATGTTGTTAAATAACTGATCTCGCTCTTCTCATGGAAATTGCTTGGGAAGTAGCTTGTCTACTAACAGAAGAAAAGAAAATATATATATATATATTTAAAGTTATGTTCCAGAATTAAGTTTAATTCCAAATCTCTTCAAGTCAAGGGAAAAATTCCTGTGAACCTGATGGATAATGAAGTTCATATAAAAAATAATAAAATAAAAATCAGTGGATCTTCAGTACAGTTGACAATTTCACAAAGTAAACCTAATCATGAAGAAAAATGTGTGGAAATAATTAAAAACTATAGAAGGATTATGGCTGAATGTTCCTGATACTGAGCTTAAGTCAGAAAATCTGCTTTTATGTGGAGTAGCAATTAAAGATGTTTTCAAACAGCACAATTGGTCAACAGATAAAGAGAATGATACCTTAATAAGAAAACAGTAGAAGCCTGGGGGGGATAAAAAGACTTGAAAAAGGAAAAAATGTCATTAAGCAAATGGATAAAAATTATTTAATGAGGATGGAGGGTGGTGAGGCACAGGTTATCCAGAGAGGTTGTGAAGCCTTCGAGACATTAAAGGTCAGGCTGGATGGGGCTCAGAGCACCCAGTGGAGCTGTGGGTATCCCTGTTCACTGCAGGGGAGTTGGACTGGATGCTTGGTAAGGGTCCCTTCCAACTCAAAAGACTCTATTATTCTCTGATAACACTATCTAAGGAGTGACTATTACTGTTTGTCCAGCAGTACTCCATCCTTTGTATATGTATCTGTAGTAATACAATAGATTCTAGAGAAATGCTTTTACCATAGGGATTAATATCTAGTCATTTACTGCAGAACTGCCAGGTAAGATGCAAAGCAATGTCATAATATTTTTGTTTTACCTATTCCTGCTTCCTTCTAAAAACGCAACAAGTTTTTGCACATCTGTTTAGAGATTACAGTCAGTAAGTTTATGTATGGTCAGAGCATAATATGAGAAGATCAATATAACAGGCAATTAATACTTTTAGAAGTTTTGGTGCCCATCACATACTTCTTTTATAATCTAAGATGCACAATAATTTCTCACGATGCCCTGACTCTACAATGTCTTGCTCAACTTTCTGTGGCTTAACAACAGTCTCAGGTTACTTGTTTCTATACAACAAGATATATTTGCCTCATTTGCTTTGCTACTGGCCAGAGGTGTACCTGATGATTTATTATTCAAAACGCTTGTCACATTTATTGCTATGAATTGCACAGAGCTGGGCAGGAAAGTGTATTTTTGTCAGGAAAAAAAATAACAGTGAAATAAACAGTTTCATACCTGCATTACTGTTCTTTAGTGTGATCCTGCTGCTTTTCAAAAAGCTGCCCTTAATTGCACTACAAGACACATTTCTCCTGCTAGCAAGCCACAAAGTCAAGTACCCTGTCTAAACTCAGAAAAACGCCTATGTAAACTCCACACAATCCATAACATACTGAAATTCCAATTAACAGTTGATATGATATCTTAAGAGAAGTAACAAAGACCTGAACCTCCTTCTTTATGCTGGTTATCTGGTAGAAAAACTAAATAATTACATATATCAAAAGCCTTTTAGGCAGAGTGATAATGACTAAGGGCAAATTATCTTCAGGACTTGCTGGAGGTTCTGCCTTCCATGACAAATGAACCACTCACTCCCTCACAAAAATTATTTGTAGTAATCATATGCAATAGATGGGATCACTTTTACCAAGAATTAAACGGGTGGATGTGTACTTCTATTGGCAGAAGGACCAGGACAATGAAAGGATGCTACAAAAAAAAAAACAATGCTCACCCATCTCTGAAGACCTAGGCATGCAGAAAAAGCTCCACAGAGGAGGGATCCCCAGCAAAAGACCCTTTCTTGGTGTCAGTCAGCCCTTAAATGAGGTCTAAGAGGTGAACTACCTTCACCTGCGCTTCCAGGGCTGACCTGGTCTTGTCTCCTGGCACTCAATTAGTGGTTCAGGCCATGACTCAGCAGTTCCCATACAGTACTATGCAGATACACAAACACACAAGCAAATGCCTTAATAATACAACCGCTGACTGTTGCACATGGCAGCTTTAAACTGAAACAGGAGAAGGAACTGAATAAAAGCTAAAGGAATCCAGCAAGTCAATATCAAATCCCAGACCTCTAATTTCAGCAGTACAAATATATGATATCAGTTTCTATTAAATTTATAGAGTCAACACACTAGAACAATGACAGTATTACCTCTCTAAATACTACATCATGTAGCCAATAATAAATAAATGTTCATATCCTCCTGTTTTGAAGAGTACAAAACCAAAGTAAAGGGTACTAAGATAGTCTCTACAGAACAAGTTTGTATCTGTCTTGATTTTCACTAAAAACATTATACTGAATTATAGGTAAGAGAAGTCTCAGTTTTTACAAGAAATAGTCCAACAGCTTTATGACCATAAAAATAAGAAGAAATATTCATTAGAACCTCAGTCATTTTCCAGCTATCCAACCTGAAAGTTCTGCTGTTTTCTGAATGTAGTTACCTGTATGTTTCTATAATTACCTACTTTCATGACTGACAGTTACTGACTATTTTTTATCTTGTTAATACTTTATAGCACCTCTGCTTAGATGGCCAAACTCCTAGGGAGCAGTGGTAAAAGAACTGTCCAGGGCCTGAGTTACTTAAAGCCTGATGACTTACAGAAACTGTTGACATATTTTATGAACAGGTGAGAAGTATATTTAAGTCTGTGTTAGGATTCTAGCTTAAGTATGTTAATAGCTTTTGATTAAATTTCAGTATTATATAACCTTCTGTGGTCTATGTACACCTTTGCAACATAGTTGCATTATAGAATTAAAAGTCTCAATTTATCTACAAGTAGGTCTCAGTTCCAAGGTAAGGAAACTTAACTACAGCTAGTGAGCTTCTGAAGGTTTGTCGAGGCAAAATATCTGTGGTAAGTAGAGAGCAGACAAAGGAATGAAGTGTAGTCTCATGTCACTGTCACTATCATCAGTCTCATGTTACTGGGTGTTCCACAGGTGAGAAATGTTGTCTAATACAGTGGGCCATAAATTCACATATCATGTCCAGATGCAGTCCTAGGAAGCCGCTTGGGGAACTCCTATGAATCAAAGAAATGTAAATAAAAACAGCTAGAGGAAGTGTTTTTGCTTTTAACAGAATGTAGAAGTAACATTTAAACAATGCATCAGTTTAAATGCATGTTATCTGGAGTTGTTACTCCCCTACTTCTGAGGTGGAGAAACAGAATTACAGAAAGGGAAGAAGGTGGAATAAATTGGTGTGAAAACCTAAGATTGATCTCCAGTCCCAAGAGTTCTTGCAACATGGTTCTCTGAGTTACACCGCCTAAAACAACACTTATGAACAAGGTGATCTATTTAGCAAAATTCTTACAAGATAATTAATAGCTCAGCGGGTATACAAGCAATAAAAATGTTTTCTTTTCAGCACCTCCCTAGGTTTCTTTACAGACTGGTTAGTTACTTTGGATTGGCTTTGAGGGAATTCAAGTATCTCAAGTTGTTTGTATGACAGTGACAAAAATATTAAAAATAAATAAACAAAGGAAAAAAGCAGATTTTTCAACAACAACAAAAAAATAGAGAATATGAGAAGATTGTTTTCTTTGCATATGAAAATCTCAGCTTCTTAGAAAAACTTCAAGATTTCTTGTAGCTCCTCAGAGTTTACATTTCATTTACAGAGTAGCTTCCCCAAAACTGTTAGGTAAATACAAGGAAATTCTAAACCCAGATAGTAAATGAGAAGGAAAAAAAAATAGCTGGAATTCTTTTCAGTGTCCACTTCCAAAAGAGATCAACAAAGTCACAGATCTTCAGGGCTTTCTAAAATTCAGATCTCTACAACAAACACCTTGTTTTATCAGTGCCATCATCAAGAACCAAAATATAAGACTTAAAAGCTGTGCTCAGAAGCAGACACAAATGCTACTCAAAAGATATCCAGCATAACCTTTGCTTTCATGGATCCAAAATTAATGGATGAAAAAGATGCATAGGATCAGAAGCACATGCTGATTTTCATTCATACTGCTTGCACTGCAGTTCATGAAAATCTGAATATAAAGCACAGTATACAATTCCCTGACTCAGCTTTTTGCTTTTGTTGGCTCACGGTATCATGGACCCACATGGGCTGTCAGACTGGTATGGGAAAATAAAGCAAGGGAACAGACATTATATTAGCCTCCTAAACAAACTATAGCTGCAAATGGTACTTCCTCAATTAAACTGCAGGCTTCTTCTAAGATTTATGCCTATTTTTCAAACATATCTGCATTTAAAAAAAAAAGACAGATTTCCAGTTGGCCTGCTAAGGGCAGAGCAGGGGGAGAAAAAACAAGGAAGTCACTGAGGTCCACAGTGTGCAAGGAAAACGGAGTCTGGCAAGAGTACAATGCCGTATGTCATCTATTATCACACTGATTAAAAGTGAGTTTCTTTCCTTACTCATCCCCACTCTACAAGCCACTAACCACAGACATCTCATAGGGTCTTTTTTTGCCCTACTTATTTCATATACATAAAGGCGATTGCTGTGGTTCAGACAGTTTATGTTTGGTGTGTTTGAAGAGCAAGAGAGAAAATATCCCACTGCTTCCTACAATACACTGTTGATGCACAGAAAGTGCTCCTGATTTTAGCAACCAGGAATATAACCTTTGTTTCCACAGTGGGCAAATATCTCTGCTTTGCTTTGTTTGAATACTAAGGGATTGGACATCTTTCACCACTTGGGTAGCAATGTGCTGCCTTATGGGTGAGAGCTTTCCACATGCTGCAGACATGCAGTTAAGCACGTTAGCTCTCAGAACGACGATCACAGCTGTGTTTCTCTGTAAACTCTGGAGAACTTACTGTAGACATAAGAAAAGCTTGAAGCAAAAATCTGAAAGTGAACAGAATAACATAAACAATTGCTTTTAAATCCTGTGGTAGACACCACTTTTGCATACTTTCAATGTTTATTACACACTTTAAAAAATTCTACTGCCATAGAAGTGTGTTATGATGAAGTTATATATCAACAGAAACTATGAATAATAGCTGCACAGTTTGGGGGGCTTGCTGAATTTGAAACCAACTCATGCCACTTGCATATATGTCTTTTAAGGTTCTTCAATGTCTTTGAAAACCTGAGTCTTAAAATTTATGTTGTCTCTAGCCAAGGACATAGGTTATAAATCTGAAAACTAATGATCATATAGTCATAGAATGGCTTGGCTTGGAAGGGACCTCAAAGATAACCCAGTTTTAACCCCTTGCTATGGGCAGGGTTGCCAAATCATGAGTTGTTGGGATTCTTTTCGTCACAGAGTCCAGTTCAGTGTTTCAGACTAAGTCCTCTGGGATTTGAAAGGCAAAGTGCACAAGGGAGATATTCAGATAAAGTAACCATTCGCAGAATTTCTGAAAGATTAAGAAAAATAAATTTAGGTATAATATTTCCTTAACTGCACTCAAATAGCAAATGATGGCAGGGAGAAATAAGTGAACAACTCAAGATAAAGAAGATGCTCTACCAGAAAAGCAAAGCAGAGCAAGCCAGCTCCTGATCAGTTTTCTAGAAGACACAGCCATACAGATCCTGAGAATAAGAAAGTCAGCTCTGTCTAGTCCATGTATAGCTTCCTATGCTGTGCATCTATCCCTAGGCTGTAGAATAATCCTATCACACAAAAGGTGATCAGTATCAAGGCACTCAGATTATACACTAAGTGATTGAAACTGAGTATTTATATCCTTTGTTACAAATAAAGAACATTTGCTTGTAAAGTATTAGAAAAGATGGGCTTTGATATGAAACATGGAATTTGGTTTGGAATGTGAGTAGTAAAAAAAATTCAAAAATTGTGAAAATCAAAAAATAAAGACTACTAGGGATACAGCAACATTTGCATATGAGGGTTGCAAAAGCTAGGGTGATTTACCAGTGAAAAAGGGATTTAATTAAAGCATTTAAGATTATGAAAGATAGAGTCAGAAAGTAGCCGGTTCATCTTTTTAACAGTGTCTCAGAACAGCAGAACAACAGGAGGGTCAGTTGAAGTTAATGACAGGTAAATGTAAAACAAAAGAGAGAGAATAATACTTCACACAGCATGTAATCAGCCTGTGGGATTTCTGTCATGGAGGGTCACCAAGTCAAATACTTCAGCTGAATTTTAAAAAGGGGAAGGTAATTTCATGACCAAGATGATAATTTTATGAACAATTGTATTTATGTTTGCTAAAATAGGGATCATTAAAATTCACATGGTCAAGCAGAAGATGTTTACCTAGAAGGAATTCACTCCACATCACTTACTGTTCACCCTAGACTTGTTCCACAGTTTTCAAGTGATATTTTCTGATTCAATCACAATTGTTTGAGACGTTAGTTAAACATCATACTCAGAAAGGGAGGTTGTTCACTCTAGCACAGGCAGATCTGAAAACTGGACTTCTGAGTGCATCATAAATCAGGTCCTACTCTGTTAAAATGTTCTGTGGCTGTAAGGATGCACGGACCAGAAGTGACTGAACATCATGTCATTTGCGGAGGCCTACCACTGAAATCTGTATGGTGCCTATCAAAGAAAATTTCATTCTGAGTCCCTCTAACAGGTAAGACAGCTTCCTGTATTAAATACTTCAATTGAGCTAGAAGTGACTGCACATTACATGGCTGACATAGAAAACAAAGAGGAGATATTTTCTGTAGTAGAAGAAGTATGGAGTGAAATGTTACAAGTCATTTAATGATAACAATTTGGATAGACCACCAAGGTGGTCACTTCCAGAGGCCAAATCCTCTTCTACAAAAAATAATTTGCCATTTTATCTTTTTGTGCTGTTGTCTTTTCATCACAACATTTGTCTTAAAAAGTACTTATCACTTTTCATCTTTATTACAGAAACAAATCAAATTTCCATAAATAAACATGTATTAATTTTGAACTAATGCTGTAAATATATAGCAGTTATGTAAAGAAAGATGAAGGGAGAGCTTATTAAAATACCATGGTACTTAAATATAAATAATAAAAAAGATAATATCTTGAAATTCTCATCTTCACAACCCAAATTTTGATTCCATGATAATAGTACTACTAATGTAATATTTAATTACTAATAAATAAAAGTGATTATTACAGTATATCTAAAAATGTATTCCCTGGACACATTGTTTAAATTGTGCCTACAATCCTCCTTATAAAATAAAAGAAAAATGTTGCAAAAATAAAATGTAATAGTTAATCTTGAGCAAAACCCAGTAACTAAGAATTGTAGAGATTTGCTTGTTCTTTCAATATTTCAGCCCATAGAATGTTTGTGAACAAGGTTGCAAGCTCTTTGTTACCAATAAGCAATACTTCTACAATCCAGTGCTGCTGTAGTTAACGGCTTTTCAACTGCAATTTGGATCCCATAAGAACTTGTTCCCAGCTGAATTTAAAATCCTGTTATATTGACACAAGAAACTTGCATCTAACAATTACACCACTCCCCAGATCAGAAAAAAAGAAACAGTATATAATTATGTTTCCAGAATACACAGCTCAAAAAATTAAGCACAGATCAAGTACCCCTTATAGAACATTGACACTAAAACAGCAAGAGCAAATGCATTTGAAAGAACCACAACTTAATCCTAAATAGTTAACAGAGACAAAACTTGTTCAGTAAGCAATTCGTTAGAATACATTCAGTTCTGTTTTATGCTTACACAAAGCCTTTAATATATATGAAAAACCTATCATTTTTACCTCACCCTCTTTATAATTAAGGCAAGTTAATTTTCTTCATCTCCAATAAAACTGTTGTTACGACTTCAGCCATATTCTGCATTTTGCCATGACCAGATTCTCCCTATGGGGAAAAAATAAAAATTAAAAAAAATGTTCAGTTCAAACATCCATTTTAAGACAAACATCACTGTTCACCTTCAGATTGGAATGTTTGCTTCGGAAAGCTTCTTTTTAAAATGAAACCACCTTGTAAAAGTTAGTGAAAATGCATAAAGTAATGTTTTTGTTTGTTTGTTTGTTTGTCTTTTATCTCTGAGGGCCTGGTTGTATTAAAGTAATTCCACTGACCTCAGTGAACTTTGGAAATTGTCTTAATCTGGGAAGAGTTTAGTGTATGCATGTGAACAGATGAAGAATAAGCTGTAATACAATTGAGGAAGAAGCGCTTTTTGATGATGACAGTTTGCTGAGCAGCAGAAAGACTTCTAGAATGAGCTAGACAAACATCGTCCAAGAATGACACAAATATAATTTACTTTGCTTTGAAAGAGATGTTAATGCCCCAGCACAGTCTAGGAAATGAAAGACTTCAAAGAAGCATTAAAGTAAAGGCTGAAGTATCTTAAAGAATTGATTATAAATTATATTACTGAAGTTATCAATCAAATAATAGAGTGAATTAATTTAAAAGTCTAATAAAAGTATATTATTAACAAGTACACATAAAGTAAAATTTAATAAATTTAAATACATTAAAAAATACTAGTGACATTTGAATTTCTTAGGCCTCTAGGAAAGATTATTTGGTGGCAATATATTTGAGCTAAATCTTGCCCAATCTTCATTTATTGCATTTAAAGGAATTATGGGGTTCCTCGCATCTGCAGGTGGGAACCTCAAAATGAGAACAGACTCAAAGCAAAAAGAATGTCAGCCTGAAGCAAAGCCTTCTCATTATTATCTAATTCTGGCAAGTGGATGTACTTAATTTGTCATCCTGTCTTTGGACAGACTCGATCTAACCTTTAGCCTGAGCTTTATATCCTGTGGTTACCTCAGCCAGTCTGCTCTTGGTCTGTGGTCCGTTCTAGCTGTGGAGGTGAAAAGTTAATTCTTTCCACAGCCTCTTGCCTATGACCATTTCCTTTAATTTATCCTTCCTTGACATTTCTTTTTGGCCTTAACATAAAAGCTGAAGTTATAAGGTATCCTAAGGCCCATCAAAGGTCTACAGCAGTCTTTCAGTATTACCACATCCCCTCAATCATTCTCTATGTACTTTTCTTGGTTTTAAAGCTGAGAGAATTTTCCCTCAGAACTATATACACCTAGCATAATAGGTGACCAGTGTCTTGGTTATTGCTAAAAGTTAAATGACCTGTATCGTCCCATCCAGTTCTATTTCTACGACAAAAAAACTCATGTCAGGTTTGAGGCAAAAATATTCTGAGAGAGGAAATTAAAACGTAGAAAATCCTTAAATCTGTTTTTTTTTTTTTTTTTTCCTAGATATTAGCACATGACCTTCCTTCTACTGAAACTTCTAGACAGAAAAAGGGAGCTCTGTTCCCCATTCCTGCTTTCACAGGGTCATGCATGCTCAAAGCAAGAGGCTTTGAGCAGACTGGTCTAGAGGGAGGTATCTCTGCCTACAGCAGGGGGTTGGAACTAGATGATCTTAAAGGTCCCTTCCAACCCAGACCATTCTATAGTTCTGTGATTCTGCGCATACAAGACGTTGTTAAAGCAGCTCAGACTTGTTTAGCCCATTCAATCTCATAGATGCACATCAGCCCTTTTCCTTTGGAACAGGTGGTCAGAGAGCTGGTAAGGAACTATAATGCTGATCTAGAAGCATAAGGCTTTCCCACCAGCTACAGAGAAGAAGGAATTGCAGACTGGTTTGAATTTCCTGAATAATTCTGGCAAATCTAACTTGCTTTACACCAGTAGAGACATTGTCAGCTAAGCATCTTTCCTATGCTTTGCTTTTTTACTCCATAATCTATCATCAAGTGACTAGTTTTATTACTTTCTTGCTGAAAGCAAGACAAAATGAAGTAAATATAAATAGTATACATATTCTTTACCTGTATCTAGATACCTATATCTTAACATTTGTCATACCACTTTAAAATATCTCTGTAGGGATACAGCATCTCTCTCCCCTCACAGTTCATATTCTAGTAATGATTTACCCGAGCTACTTTGCAATGAATAATTTGACTGACTTTTCTTCTCCCAGTAGGTGATTATAGAGAATTCTGTTTCAGGCAAGCTGTTCCTTATTATATTTGTTTATTTTTTTACTTGTTTCATTTTTTCTTGCTATTCTTTTATTTTTATTTTTTATTCTGCCTTCCTATGTTGTATTTCTTCTAAAAGTAAGAATTTCCTATTGTTTGGAACAACCTCCTATCAGAAATCCATAGGATGTTATCATGCTTCTTCCAAAGACAAACCCTGAAATTTTAATTCTTCTCACCTTTTGTATGAGAAATTATTTTCCTTCCAATGCTATTGCCTTACTTAAGTCCTATCAAATTGTCATTATCTATCTGGTATAAAGTTTCCCAGAAGCAAGCCCAATAGGGTATGCTAGAGCTGTGTAAACAGTAACATGTTCATATTACTGCCCACTCTTCTGCTTATTATTCTATGACCATGGTGTCCCTTCTACTCTCTTTTCCTCTCTCACTTAGTCCTTTTTATAATTTAAAATATAATCTCTTTATTAAAATAAAAAAATATTGAAGTGAGTTCTGATTTAGCTTGTTTTCTGGTACGTACAAAAATATCTTGTATATCAGGGAAATTCTTTATCCAATTGGACAGGAGCCTAAGGAAGAGCTGCCGATGTTTCTGGTTATGCAATGTGACTCTGAACTAACAAATCACAGTATTAAGTTACACTAGTGCATGATGTTCACTCACTGAGGTGAATATGATGGCTGTATAGAATAGTAGGTTCCTCTATTGGATCTACATTCCTGTGGGGATATCAACATTTGGAATTGCATTGAAAAGTCATTCTTTAGCTCTCAAGGGCATATGTCTAAACTTGTATGGAAGGTCTCATCCTTGCATTTTTCCTGATGATAAATGAGCACAGTGTAATGAAAATCACAGTATTTTTTATTGGCAGCTGTTACATTGGCAAATTTTTATACTGCAAGCTCTCTCCATGAGGTAGTATGCATTCCACCCTCATTTGAATGTGGTCGGAATGTTATGAAAGGTTAAAGCTTTCTCTTCTAATGGAACTGTTTTTAACTATGTTTACTTTAATTAAGAGCCGAAGCTGAACAGCTCCTTGACAATGCCTTGAACTCCCATTTTTTTCTGCTGAAGACGATAGCTAAAGTTATCTCTCTGCACTTTGGATGAATAGAGGAGAGAGAAAATGATAATGTGCTAACTCCTAACATCATTCACTACTTCATTTCCAGAATTCGTTAACCTTTGTGTTCCAGCAGCCCAGGGAATGTGCAGGTAGGGAATTGAATCTCAGAGACAGTTTTTTCCTTTTAAAATAAATAAATAAATAAAGCAAATAATTTATTTAATTGCTATTACAGTCAATAGCATCATATTTTGACTCTACGCAAAACATACTGGCTAAGATCCAAAGATCCTGAAGGACTATGCTGGTCATTCATTGTCAGTAAGAGTATTAAAAACATAGTGCATGGTTAGATTTTTTTCTTCTTTAAAACTGGCATGCAATAGCTTATTCCCCGAAGAGTTCTACTGAGGCAATGCAGTTATTCATAAATATTACATATTACTAATGATAACAAGGTACTAATCAAGATACAAATAAAGAGAAAAAAAGATGACAAATTTTTATGCAAGTGTCTATGAAATGTTTGCATTTTTTTCCTGTAGAATTTTATACAGGAACATGCTGACAATTGCCCTGATGCCTCCATTGAGGGCCACATTTTCACAGAATTAAGGATTTGGTTGGATATGTGTTCCAAGTACCTTGTACAAGTACTAAACAAGATGGAAAATCAAGACACTTGTGAATAATCAAGAAACACATTAAATCAGTGCTATATCATCATTATTAACGTATAGCTAAATGCAAAGTATTCTCTGCAAAATATGGATTATTGAGGTACTCAGAGTTGCAAAGATATTTGACTATTCATTTTGTTATTCTGAACACTTTAGCTAGACTTTACTGCTACATCCCTAAAACTGAAATGCTGTAAGATGCCACAATATGGACAAGAGGCTTTGAATCTAGCTATAAGAATTGGGCATAACATATAAAAACTACATAACACCATCTATTTATAAATACTGAGTGATAAGTCTCTCATAAGATGTTTTAAAGGTTGACTTTCTATTCTGATAGCCTGAAAGCATGTGGACATCCAAGAAGGTTACCCCTGTCATTATAAAATGGACACAACACACACATGGAAAATGGGTCTTTAAATAATGGGGCTTTTTTAGTGTTGTTTGGTGAGACTAAATTTTTGATCCCATGTTCAGACCTGAAAAAAGCTTAAAAGCATCTACCTTAATGTCGTTGCAGAAGGTCATATCATGGAAAATGTAGCAAGCCACTATTCATGTCTTAGAAAAGACAACATAACTAGAACTAATTCTCTTCTTATACACTTCTAAGAGTAAGCACTAATGGCATAGGAAATCTCCTCTTTTCATCGGAGGATAGCCTCCAGATCAAGTTAAGCAAAATTTTTAGAATAGGGCAGAGGAAATCAGCAGTTGGGTTTTGCTGTGTTTTAATCAGTAAACAGAGGACACCCATTTCCAATCTGTTAATACAGTGCTTTTCACAGGCACTAATCACATTAAAATAATGTGAAGCAATGCTTTCTATTGAAATTGTATCATTCAGTATATCAGAAGAATGCATTTTCTTTTCATGATTTTAGTTTATATCCTAGCAGCAGAGCAAATGTGATTTTTTTGACTGATGGCTTGTTGCATTTGTGTGCATATTTAATCAACATATAAACAGTATATATATCTGTGTAGTCACAGTCAACCACACTGCTGTCAGCTAAGCCAGAGTAATTCAAGAATAAATGCCACTGAAATCAGTGAATTTACTTTGGGGGTAGCAGGTAGCAGATTATGTTCCCCTCTCCTTAGCTGCTGAAATAAAACCACAGCATACACAAATAAGAGCCCTGGACTTCAAGAACACTGAATTTCCTATGTTTGAATTTTGTCTTTAAATAATTAAAAAAAAAATGGGAAAGAGGAAAGAATTAAGTCATGCCTTAAGTTAAAGCAGCAGAATGACTTTTAAAATTTAATTAAATGGGGGGTAGGAGGACGTTGTTTTTTGAGCTTCTGTGGTATAGACAGCACAAGCCCTAGCAACTTCACCCCTTTTGCTTTGGGGATGGGTCATGTAACCTCTCTGACTCTGCCTGAGGGAAAACCAAGACAATGACCCCACTCTCTTCAGCATGACTGGCAGAGTGTAGAAGGCAACTTACAGACACAATGAGGCTATAGCAGCTCTTTAATAGGTGCTCTATCTTGGAGGTACTATTTTTCCCCAAAGGGATAAAAGCTGATCTTGAAATCATGTTCTCTTTAAATGGAAAAACTTGGGCCCTTCCTTTGTTTATTTTAGAAGTGAAATTGAGCTGTGTCTTGTAACACTTGCTATGAAACTCCACATGCACGGAGCTTTTCGTAGGTCTTAGCTCTCCATGTTTTCTTAGTTCCAGCTTAGGCTGATTCAATAAATGACTTTTATTCACTCCCAAGATTCACAC
This sequence comes from Bambusicola thoracicus, assembly GCA_002909625.1. Classification (NCBI taxonomy): domain Eukaryota; kingdom Metazoa; phylum Chordata; class Aves; order Galliformes; family Phasianidae; genus Bambusicola; species Bambusicola thoracicus. The sequence goes on along the minus strand of PPHD01012955.1, from coordinate 725 downwards.
TTAGCTATTCAATAAAGGCTTTAATGAAATGTTTTCATTGTAACAAATAAAAAAAATAAAATTGTAATGGGCACTGAGATATAAAATCCCATTTTCCATAATAAGGTCATTCAAATAAATCTAGCATGAAGGAAAGCAACCACTCTGTGAAGTCCCAGCAGGAACTTAAGTGGAAGGTTTGAATTTAGATATCTGGTCTGCAATTCTGACTGAAGTGAAATGATTTCCCTCACCTCACCCGAGCAGAGAATGCTTTGAGTAGTTTGTCACAGTGCCTGAAGTTTTGCCACACACCACTTCTGGGTCTGGGTACAGCAGGCATTTTATCTGTTGACATGGCATTTGCTTATAAAAAGGTGTGTTATTGGGTGGACTAGGGGCAATTTCTGAAGTTGCAAAGCTAAAATTCAACAACAACAACAAAAAAATCTGAATATCTATGAATTACTAGCTTGGACATGATAGAGTTTCCCATTGATAGCCAGCCCTCCCTGCCCTTTTCTAGCCCCACAACACCCTTTCATTTAGAACATGACTTTATAGGCTTTCATCAATGAGTGATAAATCTTGAAGCATTGCTTACAGTTTAAGGCGAGTATGTATGCACGTATTCTTAGCAACTCAGTGGCACAGACTTTGTGGGTACTGCTTTAAGAAATCTTTGATGCAGACATCAACATGATGCAGACAATGGGAAATCTTTCAGATAACTCCTTTGTCTCCAT
>PPHD01012953.1:0-17666 GCA_002909625.1 Bambusicola thoracicus | reverse complement strand
ATGCACGTGCAACATGTAAACCACAGTTTTCTGAGGGCTCATCCAACCCTAACTGCAGTAGAAGAGGTCAGACTGGAGAGGGATGGTTTGAACCACAGTTGCAATAAAGAGTCATAACCCTATTGAGTAGAATGTTCTGTTTGCATTCTCCTCTCTGAGCGTGGAACAGGACAGTGCAGGAGACATCAGCATGGCAGAAAAGGATTTCTCATTGTCCCAGCACTCTGTCCATCTAATTCAAGTCAAAATTTCACTTCCCGCAGTTCCCCTCTTTTCACTAGTTCATTATTATTGATCTGGCAGAGTGCTGTATTCTGACAGGGCAGGTAATGAGAGGAAGCAGAGGGCTGAGCTGCTTGCCAGCCTACAGCTTCATCTCTGGTCCTGGTGTTCCCCCTAGGGGTCAAAAAAATAATTGTTTCCAACTTTGTTCCCATACATGCCTGCCAAGATGACAAACTGAAATAGGAGTGTGAGTTCTGAGGCACCAGCACATATGCAAGCTGGTCTTAGGCTGAGATTCATCTACTATAAATTGTCAGACTGTCATACGGGTCCATTTTCTCCAGCTTAACATATCTATCAGCTGAGCATAAGCTCGAGGCTGAGCTCAGCTCTGACAAATTTCCAGTGCCTCAAACCTCAGATGAAAGACTCTTCAGTATGCTCAGAACACTCATACTTTACAGGTTTCTTCCTCTTTTTCCATGCATTTATGCCCCTCTCCCACAACATCCACACTTTCGTGTTCAGACACTGAAGAGAAAAACTAAAAACAAGTACTGTTAACTCAATAAACAAAAATTCATATAATCAACGTGCATTGACATTATTATTATCCAGCTTAAATTTCACTATATTTAGGAAAGCTACCCAGCTCTGTTACTAACTAAATGCATAAATTCTAGGGCTGAATCTTCTGCTTTGTTCTCACAGTGATTATATATTGATTATGAAAAGATTCTCAAGAAAAGAGATAGCAACAGAAGCTCCTTGTTTGACTGCTTTGTCGCTGCTTGGCAGCATTTCACTGTATGCATACCCAATTTCACTCACATCCACACACAAATACATATGCCTTCTGTTCCGCAGACTCAGTCAGTGGGGCTCTAAGCCACCAGCTTGTCAGCTGTGACCAGATGAACCGTGCAGCTTAAATAGACAGGCACCAAGGGGAGTTCCAAAGGAGCTCACCTTAGCATGTCATGGCAACTGAGTTAGATACTTGGTGACTGGGACTGAAAAAAATGTACATGTACAAACCCGGAAGGCAGAGCCAACAGAAACCTGAGAGTAGAGTCTCATAGAGTGCTTTCCCATGCTTTTGGCAATCTACCTGGGAGTGTAGGTATTTAGTCACAGGCTGCATCATTCCATGATGATACTGGCACCGGCACTAGTTTCTCACCATGGCTTTTCACCAGATCCCACTCAATCTGGGCAGCACAGGAGACTTTCCAGGATAAGTGCTTTAGAGCCAACAGTGGTTTACAGCAACACCAGCCTTTTCAAGCCAAGACATGATTCATCAGGAACAAAATCAAATATTTAAGCATATAGCTCAAGTATTTGAAAAAAGTCCTCATAGCCCAGCCTGCCAGTTTTCCCTGGTTCACTGTGGCTCCCTGAACTCTTCCTGGAATGCAGACACAAGTCTTCAGGGGCAGTCCTGTGCCATGAGGTCTGATGGACTCACCCAGCTCTTAAGAGTCTCCCTGATCAATGCCCATTAGATTTAAAGTGACAGAGATGTTATTCTCCAGAGCATACCACAGCCTCCCAGCTCACATACTGGCAGCTCTCGCTCAGTCACTCCTGCCAGATTAGGCGTGATTCAATGATTCTCAACCAGTCCATTCAATTACCTGGGGAGAGGCCAAACCACTGAGACCAAGAGTCAGCAATTTTTAATTTAGTAGGTATTTGAGTCACACACCACTTTCAAAACACAGTTCTCCCTGCTCTTAAACAGCTGCCTCAACTTTCAGCCTCATTTATTTATTTTTTTAATTGAAGATGGTAACGTGTCAATAAGGAAAAGAGATGTCTTCAAAACTTTTAGAGGTGAAAAGAACTCTGACTAATAAAAAAAAAAGATAGAAATCTGGCTAGTATTAGATATTAGAATAATACCAATGAATGTATATTCTTGATGTCCTTCTGTTAGCTCCGAAGAATCCCAAATCATCAATACTCCAAAACAATCTTGACAGCTTCTAAAAGCATTTTTGCTAAAGCACACCTCGATTCCACAGTTTAGAAGACAGACAGATAACAGTTTCAACAGAGGCAAAAGAGTATCAAAATCACAGGTAGCAAATGCATAAATGATATCATCATAATAGCTAAATCCATGAAAAACTGGAAATTCTCCACTGCTCTTTAGCTGAAAATGTTAGTACGGTTCAGTTGCTAGAATAAGCACAAGATTAAAGAATTTACCACTCCACTTATATATGAAGATGATCCCAAACTTAAGGCACTTCTATGCATTCTCAGAATTGAAATCACTTTCAACTAATCACTTCCATTTCTCTTAAGATATTGTTCTGTATATTGTAACCCATTTCAAGTGAGGTACTTCAAAATACTCTGCATATAAACAAACCCGACAGGCTTCTTCATAGTATCCATTGTTACATTCTTGTCCACAGTAGGTAAAAGATTTGACTTTTCTTTCACACTGGGGCAAACAGTTTCATACCACATTATAATTCATAATATTAGGAGCCCACAAAGATTGCTGTTGCAAACGACCTGTTATCGATCACAGATGCCTATTCAGCATCTCTAAGATGACCCTTGGAACTTAACTCCCTAAGAAGGATACATACATTATGTCTTCAATTTTTGTGCAAAGGGCAGTTAACATCAACATCCTGTGAAGTAAAACCTGCCTGCTTTTACTTCAATCCCATTATTCTTAGTACTAAATTACTCTGAGACAGTGTGACTTTGCTTTCTGCACATAACATCTTCATTTAAAAGAAAATCTGTAGGTTGCTCCAAAAGTAATGCCTACAATGTATTGCCATAGAAACTACAGTGGATGCAAAAAGCACAATAGTACTGCTTGACAGAGCAAATTCCCAGCTACAAAACACTGTTCTTCATCCATTAGCTATGCATTTTTGCCACTAATGAACAAAAGCCTGTATGCTGCACTCATATACATCTGCAATAGCAGAGGTGGCCGGCTGTCGCCACCACTGAAACTCACCATGCACTGCCTCACTGTGCTCACATTCACTGTTTGGTCTCCATAAATATTCAGCAAGCATCAGTGAATGTCAATGGTTGCAGTTTTTTCTGCATGGAGGAATTCAATGACATACTGTTGCTTCACACACACTTCCACGTCAGATGCCATTGTGTCAGTATGCCCCTCTGCTGCCATCTGTCACACGGCAACAACATGTAATGGAATATTGGCACTAAGGTTCAGCTTCTACTGCCATACCACCAACATCAGACTCTGATGTCATAGGCCAACATAATAACACTGGAGGCATTACTTTCAGATCAGCCCTTGTATTATACACATACATTCATTTACCCAGATATTTTTGCTAACAATACCCAATGTCTTCTTTTAAGATAAATGAACATGGTTAGATTCTAAGATAAAACATAATCCTAGACATAGGCCTAGAAGCTTTCCATTAGTAGGAATAAATCTTTAGCAATGAATAAAGAGAGTTAGGAAGAGGGTTCGGGTTCTGTTTTTTGCTTTTTAATATATTGTTTCCTCCTTCTGCATATACCAGGATGTCCTATAAATACTACTGAAAGAGCAAAACCACTAGATGAGATTGCAAAATTAAAGGGCAAGTGGCAGTACTAGATTTGACAGCTCTATAAACAGAAACACTTCATTTATCAGGATGAGGGCCATAGCAAGTACAGCAGATTTCAGCTCAGTGCCTCCATTACTCCCGGGCAGAGTGTCGCACGCAGGAATCACATCAGTTCTGGCAGCAGCCCATAGCCATGCTCTTCTGAAATGCCAGTCCTCACAGCAGCCAGGAGCATGATGTTCTCCTAAATCCATTGGCTTCATATTGCAAATAGCTTATGGCAGTTAGTAACTTACTGAGGTTATCAGGATATTAATGCAATGCAGAGCTGTAAACTGTACAAAGGAAAGTAGCATTGTTTGGCTTTCCACTGATAGCTCCTATCCTGCATCACTCCTGATGGTGGTGGTGCCTGATTGCTCAGACAATCAATATAGTCTCTGTATGCTCAAAATAGCATGCATATATAACCATTCCCTCTTCAGTTTTGGAAAGAATTTGTTTTCCTTAATTATATCATTAATATCCCAGATAAACCGTTTCTGTCTGATAGACAGCTACTCTCACAGCAGGGAACAGGAAAAGTACCAGAACCATTCCTGGTGCATGAGGCACTGAAAGCAACAAATTATTCAGTAAAGACTGTACAGATTTGGACAACTTAAAAACAAGTTTTCAGTGTCAGATTTTTCAGTAACCATGGTGGGAGCAGAACTGTTATGGTAACCAACATCAAACTTTAAAATCTGGATTATTATTATGAATTAAACATTGGTGATATGTTTGTGACATGTTTAAAGTATGGCGATACAGACTTCGAATATATTGGTTTTTATTAATTCCACTCTTTTCCGTCCAGTTGGCAGCAGGACAAAGTTAAGCAATGCTTTCAGGGCAGGCCCTTGACAGACATGAGCAATTACACTGGAATGTTACTCCTGAGAACTCTTTCTAAATGACATGAGCAATAACTTGCGTTACACTGCATTTTCCAGAATGACATCTTCTCCTCATATCAAGCTGTTAGTGAAGTAAGTAGGTTGGTTGTTCACAAGAAAATCCTGATTCAGAATTACATCATTTATTCTGCTACTTCAGAAAGAAGCCAGAAACAGAAAGGTAGGACTGACACCGGTCTTTTGCAATACTCTTCAGCTCATTCAGCTGCTCCTTATGATACAAAGAAATAAACCAATTCCATAACACTGCAAAAGTAATCTCAGTATACTTGTACATACTTATGTTGCAGTAATCCAAACTTCAAAATAGCGGAAAACAGATGTATGCACTGCATATAACTTTCCCTACATTACAGTTTTCCTACTACATGATTTGTGGAGCATTACATATCCATGGTGATTTCTTTGATTGTATGGTGCTGGCTCACTCCCACATACTCTCTAAACTATATCTCAAGTGAACATGCATTGCTATTATTTAATTTTGCACTGTGGTTGATGTAGACTCAAGGGAAACACAAAATCTTGGTTAAAGGCAATAGGGATGGTGAAATAAAGTTTCTCCTGTTGTGAGGAGGATGTTATAGCTAAGCTGGAGAGCTTTCAATTCACTTTGTGTTCTGCAACCTAAGAATATTTAACTGTTTGCCCTCATATAAGGGCAGACATTAATCAGCCTAAAATGTATGTTTTGGCTTTGAAAAACACTGACAAACCACTAGAGAAAGGCTGTGAAATAATATTCAGCATGACCCAAGTTGAACTCAGAAGCAAAAGACAGTAGATTCTTTTATTACTTCTCCTGAGGTTTTTTTCTCTCTGAATTCAGTCAAACTGTTGTAGTTCTACAAAGTCAAGCAAAAAGGGGACTATTCTATCTTTTTAAAATAATATGATTCTTTTTCACTGGTGGTAATATAATCAAAACTTTCACTGTCTTTTTGTTTCCAGTAACTACAGTAATGGTTTCTCCACCTTATGCTCTCCTTCAGATAAAGCATGCCACTTCAACTTGTATTACTCATTTGATTTCAATGGAGGCACTGGAATGAGTTAGCTTTACAGGATTATTTGTTTCCAGTAATTGCATTGCATAAGTCTCACTCAATCATTTGGACCACAGCTGAATTCTTCACAGAACAGGGAAGTGAAACTCAGAAACACAACATGTTCTTACCCAGCCATCAGACCAGGCTTCCCCAGTCACTAACGCTAGATCTGTATCCTCTTGGACCAGCCAGTAGTGGAAACCTGATGGCATTTTGAATGCCAATCACATTTTGAATTGATTGAAATGGTAGAAATATAAACTACAGGGTACACTGGCTTTATAATTTTCAGTGAGCGTTACATTGGCTGCTTAGAGGACAGATGATTCCTGTTCTTACACAAAGTAACTAACAGACAATTCTGACCAGTACAAGCATAACCCAATTGAATGTTTAAACAAAGCTGAAAGATCAGAGTGATGTTATACTAAAACAAAGATTTGGGTCACACACTAACACATTTTTAAACCACTTGTAGGAATACAAAAGTTGAATTTAATATTTCATTAAACCACAGTGCAAATTTATTCCAGCGTGTGGTTCTGTCTCTGTAGCATCATACCTCTGATTTTCATAATATCATTAATTTAACTCTATTTTTTGTTCATTTGTTATTTCCATTTTTAGATCAGAATCATGGAAGTTCTCATTTGAAATATTTAATAAACATTGTCAGACAGAACATCAAACTGTTGGAAAAAATCACTACAGTCTAACATGCTTTTTTTCCCATATGTAGTCTGTGATCTAACACAACATGTTGATCTAGCAATGAACAATAACATATTTTGAAAAGCAAACTTTCCCATGGCAACCCCACCCAAGCACATCAGTGTTTGAGCACTGCTCTGACCATCAGAGGACTCACCAGCTGATGGTCATTCTTATTCCTATTACTTACCACTTCTGCTCTTTTCCATCTCCATTCTAACATATGCTCCCCACCCCAATCAATCACATGCAGCCACGTATTCAGCCCATTACCAAGCTGCATTTCCATTCACCCTCCGCAGTTTAGAATTCTTGTTCCACTACAGCACTCACAAAAGGCTAGCCTTGGGCATGTAAACATCAACCCATGCAACAGAGCAGCTCTAAATTGGATCATTCCTGTTCGCAAAACTTTTAAAGGGGATCAGAACTCAATTCAAACTCAATTCTGGTGATTATTTAAAAGAAAGGAAAAAAAAAAACCCAACAATCAGGAACTACTGAAAAGCTTCCAAAGTGTAACAATCTTTTTTGCAAATATAAAACACCCAGCAACATCAAATTATTTCTTATAAGCAGTACATACTCTAATCACAGTCACATACTAAGCAAAGCAATGACTCAAACACAGAGATTGACTTTTGCCATCTATTTTGAAATTGTTGGACCGTCACTTAAAAAAAACAACGCAAGCTGGCACTTCTTAAGACTGAGGCCATTAGTGAGAGAAGAAGCATTAAGTGCTAGTTTGCTTTCTTGCCAAAAACAATCCTGAATGAATTTAAAATATGGAACATGGAAGTGTTTATTTACCATGTTGATATTTGTAACTTCAGACTGAAGTTGACAATTTTTTTCGTATACAGTGTTTTTCACTCAAAACGCTAAGTGAACATGACTCCATTTTGCCAACATTATGAAGAGGTGGTTCTTATCCATTGTTGTTGAAGTAATTATGAATGGGGCAGGAAAGCAAACACATGAGTTTATACAGAATTGTGCAAATGCACCAAACAGAGCTCACAGACTGCTCTGTTCCACCAAGTGTGAGGTTTTTTTATGGTGCTGAATAGGCAGTGTCTCATCAGTTCCCCTCATCTCTTATACAGGGTGATGAAGATTGCCCATTTCTTCCTAGAACATAACCTATCTTAATACTTCCTTACTGTGTTAGAGAAACAGTCAGTGCTGATTAGTTTCAACCAAAAAAACACCTGATATGGACACAGTTTTATGTAAGTCTGCAAGTGTGTTCATCAAACAGTACCAAATGGATACTCTAACAAAATACAGGGTCACAGTTTCAGAGAGGAGTACCAGTGATAATGTGCTGTGAAACCAAACAGGATTCATTTTACCATTCTATTCAGATATTCTTTCAACCAAATTGTTCAGTTAAAACACTTTTTAACCAAGTCATCACATTGCTTTTAACATTATCCAGATGGAGGTCTGTCTCTGCATTTTTAATGACAGTGGGTGTAATGACTCACCATGCAGTGAGTGAAAATACAGAGTACTGACACGTGTCTCTTGAAAACATGCCTCAACTAGATGTGTTGAGACTAGGTAATTATGCAGTGGATAGCATAAGACATTAAGAAGCAGTGGTGAAGTGTCTATTTGTCCATGAAGTTTGAGAAGGGCACATCCACACATCAGCCAGATATACACATAATCAGCTCCCTCAATACATGACCATGTGACTGGCAGTAAAATATGTCTTGAATTATTTTATCATAGTAATACACAAAGATTACCTAAAGAGTCTCTGACATATCAGAAGCAGAATTTACCACAGTCATCACTGTTACAGAACAAGGTCCCAGATATCATTGTTATTTATGAACAGATTAGGGTACACAGTTTCTACATACTACAACACCAAACTATAGCCCCATCACTACCAAGACATCAGAACAAGGTTCAGCACTTCTAAGCTACGTAACAAGCAGCACAGTACTTGAAACACACACAAACCCTACTGGATTTGGCAGGATTTACCCTGGCAAACATCCTGGAAGAAAGTGCTAAACCAGCCAGAGCTACAGGGAGGCTAACAGCAACCCAGCCTGCATTAACAGGATCTTAGCAAGTAGATCAAAGAAGTGATCGTAACCCTCTACTTAGTACTTACTGGACCTCATCTGCATGACTGCATTCAGATTTGGAACTCCCTCCTCTCTCCAGTACAACAACATGGACTCACTACAAAAAATCCATCAGGTGGTCACCAGGCTGGTTGGGGACTAGAACATTCCCTCTAAAGAGAGGCTGAGTGATCTGAGCTTCTTCTGCCCACAGAAGAGACAGCTCAGAAAGACCTAATACCAGGCTTTCCTCATCTAAAAGAAAGTAGAGTGCTGTAAGTATTCCGGCCTCACCCTGCGCATGTGAATCAGAACAGACTCAAACTCAGGAAGCCTTTAGAAAACAGAAACAGATACTGATGGTTACTTTCAGTAGTAGCAGCTAGGTTTTCATTAGCCAGAAACCGGATCTGTGAAGTTTTCCTCTTCTGCCTGGACACAGAGCTAACAACCAACTAGTCAAACACTTCAACAAGAAGCACTGCAAAGATCAAGTCTTTCCTAAATTCCATTCAAATGAGCTCAAGCCTTCCAAGCAGGAAGTATGTACATATGTTTTAGATGCAAAAATCTTTGGGTCTTTGTAATTGGGTCTTATTATTTCATAAACTGTGTGTGTGACTTACAGAAAAAAAAAACCCTCAGTGCAAATTATATCCATCAGCACTATTTCACTTATGAGAGTGTTTTCTTCATCTAACACATTACCAAAAAACATACACATTTATCTTAATGCCAAACAAAACATTCACAGACACACACTTTTTTTTTTTTTTTGCAATAGCTTCCCAGAGGATGGAAAAACATTTAAAGCCAAATTGCTTATCAAAATCCTTCACGAAAAGCATGTATCATTCAAGCCAGAGAATTCTCGGGTGCTTTTCCTCTTAATAGTTGTATTAATAACTAGAGACAGCAGCTCCAAAGGTTATTAATCAGCTATGTTCAAACACAATAATCACACTTTAGTAGCTGTTCTGGGAATCCAAATCCCCAGACAACTTTTAAAAACCTACCCACAGAGTACCTTTAACATTCAATACAGGCATTTACAAATACAGCCCCGGATTACTTTCAGTAGGAGACAGCCCCACACTAACGCTTCTGAAGTGTTATACCTTAACCAACAGGCTACATTTCATCTACCACCATGTTGCAAAGAACTCCGTGAGCAGCTACAGTCCTGTCCTCAGAGTGATTCATTCTTTTAATTAAACGGCTTTGAAATGCTACTGCTATGAATGTCATCAAATGCAGCCTTTGTTTGAAAATAAGATCAACAAATACAGTAGTGAAAACAGAGCTAACTTTCCCAGCCTTAAGAAACACGGGAACGAGGCTTGGATCATTTTTCTTTTTAAATGAGGTTCTTTGAAGAAGTTCCACAAAACCCAGGTTTTCTTACACTGTAACTCCAAAAATACATTCCTTCAGAAACAACATGTCTATGCTACAATTTTTTATTCCAATGAAAATATCAAAACAAATGTAAGACAATCAGCAGAAAAGTAAAACAATGTGTCAGTCTTTAGAAACAGTTAGACTCTGTGGTTAATGTACCATTAACATTAAGTACAGTATACCAGAAATGGATTCTTTTATATGAGGAGGAGGATTAAGTTTCTAATGTACAGGGATGGTAGTTCTCAAGATCAGAGTATTTGCTGTACTTGGCAATTACTTGCAAGTTCTTAACTTGTATTTTAAAAGACACATCTCTTTTTCCAGAGGTCAATAAGAATCACCAAAAATTTAGGGAGAAAAGTAGCTTAAACACAGAAATATCTGCATCAGCTCTTGAGATACAGAACCTCCTAGTAACTACAAAGACAAGTCAGCTCACCCATCATGTCTGAATTTGTGTTAGGACTGTAATCTGTGAATTATAGGTCCATAAATTCTACAAAACTTCGGCAGCTTTCCCATTAGAAGATTCCACAAAAATGTTACAAGCATTTACAGTTACAGGTTCTGTTCTACCCTGCTTTGGATGTCATTCAAGGTCATATTTTTTTCTTGGTGAATTCCAAGAATAACGTTGTTTCTTGTTACCTAGCACTTTTTCAAAGCACAGAGAGGAGTTCTCACATTCAATCCTATTTTCCCCTTGAGACAAGTATTTTCTTAAGTGATTCATGGCCATATACAGAAAAAGGATATGCATTTTAAAACGGTTTCATAACATTTATCTACAATTTTCTGTTGTCACAGATTCCATACATTACACATAAGTAGAACACCTCACACTTCCAGTTTCTTACCAATGAAGGCTCAACTACCTGACAAATACCCAATGAAAGTAATCATTAATATCCTCTGTTTTTTCCTAAGAACTTGCTAGATTTGTTCTGCTTCTGACCTGGCTTACCTACAGGGAGCTAAATGGGAATGCTTAGAGCAATGACCACCAAAAGCAAACAAAATCAGTACCAGTTAAAACACTTTTAGGACAGGTCAAAAGACAAGAAAAGAAGCTGCAGTAACCTATCCACAATTATTTCCACTATTTCCATTCCCATTTAAACTCTCTAAACTTTGATCTTGACAACTCTGGACTCTGAAAGCAATCAGCAAATTCACTTACCTCATAAAGTTCAGAGACTCCAAGAAGACTCTCAGATCTTCCAGTCAAGAGTTAAGGTGCAGATATGTGCAGGTCCTGCAGATAACAATGTAGCTGTACAGAAGTGCTCTGCGTTTCTCAATGGGATGATTTTCTGGGAAAAGAACAGAGGTCACCTGAGATGAAAAACATCTTTGAGCAAACTACACTGCATTCCAGCTTAGGTCATGCACTTATAAAGGATATGAACAAATCAAAATGTGTGCAGAGAAGAATAACAATTGGAGGTTTAGAAAATACAACCTGCAAGGAAAGGTAAAATAATCACTGCAGCTAAAGAAACGATGGAAAGGAGGCATGACAACACAGCCTTCAATTATCAGTTTTCAGTGACTGTGGTTTACAGGCAGTAAAAAGCTTGACCCATACACCAAGCATTAATGAACTATCCAACATAAGGACAATGAAGTACTGTCATGCACTCTTCACGGAGATTGTGATCTCACCTTACTGGTGTCTGTGAGATCAGAAAAATGCATGACCAGAGCAAATCTGGCCTCAGGCAGGACTGTGAGGCTCTTTCCAAACCTATCTCCTGACTGCATGAAAAGGAGACACACACATAACTGTTTACAAGATCAACAATTTAATTGCAATACATTGTAATTTGTGCCTAGCAAAACTTGAAATAATGAAATGAAAAAGCATTACAGGGATCTGAAATGCATAGCTCCACAACTCAGCTCTGTAGTACAGCAAGTAACCACAATTCAGTGTTTTTCCTATTAAGGCATATAAGTTAAATAGCCCATAGCCATATCAGGATATTTCCTGTATAGGTCAGACAACTGAGAAAGAAGCCAGCATGCACCTGTCCTTTTTTTCCACCTAATGCTTCAGAAACAGACTAATCCACACAGTCTTTAGGAAGCTCTAAGGATAAGCAGGAGTACTAATAATAGCAATTTCTCCCAACACATAAGAGAGAAAATGTCCCCATTTGGGCCCATTGCAGCAGGTTTTAGCACATCAACATTTATTAGTTTCCTCTTCCTCAAGCAGACAACACATTTACAAAGACTGTAAAGGCACTGTCAGTGACTGATTCCATTAGGAACCTGTGCATGCAATTTACCCTTGGAATACAAATTTTATATTACCATTCTTCAGGAATCAATAATTTTCAAACTGTGTATTTACTCTGCAAATATCATAATCAGCTTGAGTGTGCACTGGCCTTTCAAACAAGACATATAAATGAGACTAAAAGCCACCAGAACACCAAAATGATGCTTTTTCAATAGCCCACGGATTTCAGAATCAAAACAGCTGAAGCAATTTTTTGTTATTTGTGCACGCACATAAATTATGAACATCTTTTCCTCTCAAACTTCTTTTTCTTCAGGAAGCTACGCTATGTGACAGAACAAAATATACCAAAATGTATCCTAAAAAACAAAGGCTTCCAAATGCCAGCATCATTCCCCAGAAGAGAAAGGTCACTGAAATCCATCTGATTATCCATCAAAGTCAGAAGTATACTTGTGTAGGAACAGGCTACTCCAGCCATGGTAACAGAGTCATTAAACTGGTTCTGTCAAAAAGCTGGTTTCCATTTTCTTAATTAAGGAAAAGAATCACGTCTAAGCACAGGCAGAAATAAAAATTTAAATCTACCCCCTCAACATAAAGCATTTATCCTCCATCGCTTTGCATGACTTGTTGCACCTGGTTGAACACCCTCATTAGGCGTTTGTTTGGATATTTGACAGTTTAAAGACATAAACCACTATAAAGAACTGAGTATTTTGGAAGACCTCTAGAGCAGATTGCCAACCGGGGAAAGCCAGGTGGAAAAAGCCCTTCTGGAGCAGGTGCGGGAGCTCCTTTGGACAACAACTTCTGGCAGGGCAGAAGGCCATTCACTCAGGTGCAGGAGTGCAGACTAAGTGAGGGCACACACAGCTGCAAACCTTCCTCCTGGATTTGGTCAGTCTCACACTTGAGGATCACAGCTTTCTACACCCTCAAAAGGTGCGTTTCCTTCACCACCACACTAACAGTCTGAGGTGTGAGAGATTAACGAGGTGCAGCACTGACACAAGCAAAAAGGGGCACTGAAAAGCTCACAGCTGAACCAGAGGAAAAAAAGTGGTAAGAGGTGAAGGTTTGCATATGCACATAAGGATGAAGTTTTGTAACTTTCATTGGTGGTATTTAACCCAGTGAGACATAACTGCGTACTTTCTGGCTCTCCCAAACACCTCACTCTCGAGGCTCAGCAGAGCCCCGCAAAGCCCCCGAGCTCCTTCGTAAAGACCGTCCCAACGTCACGAGACGAACCCCCACAGCTACGGAACCGAAACACCCGAGCGTTCTCAGAGCGTTCGCTCAACGGACAGGCCCGTAGGAAGGGGGCGCACTGCCCGCTTCAGGGACGCAGTGCCCCAACTCCTAACGAGAGCACCCCGATCACTCCTCTCTGCCGAGAGCCGCTGCCACTGAGGCCGCCCCAAGGCGGGCCCATGTAACGGCCCCACCCCTCCCCCGGCTCCTTACCGGGGGGCGGCTACGGCATCTCCGCGGGCCCAAAGGCTTCCCGCGCGTGGCGGCGGACAGCGGGGCCCGTCGTGCCCCTGTGAGCGCCGCGCTCCGATTGGCGGCTGGCGGGCGGGCCGCGCTGTAAGGCGGCTGACGATTGGCGGCGGGGCGGTCGCTGCCCGGCTTTGTACACACGCCGCCCCGCTCGGCCCTTTAACAATGGGCGAGGCGGGCGGCGCCGCGTGATGGCAGAGGAGCCCTCGGCACGCTGTGCCGCGCTCAGGTGCTCCGCGCCAGGCCCCGCCGCGGCCGCTGCGTAGGGTGAGTGGGGGGAGCGGCGCCGGCCCTTTGTTGGGGCGCGATCGGGCCCCTCGCCCGGCGGCAGGACTTAACGAGCCTCAGTTGTGCCGCCGGCTCGTATGACGGCCAGCTGGGCCGGGGGGCCGCGGGGCCCCGCGGCGAGAGCGGCAGCTGATCGCGCTTAACTGCGGGCGAGCGGGGAAGGGGCGAGCGTGGCGCTGTCCGCCCCGTCCCGCCCGCGCTCAGCCGGCGCCGCTTCCTCCCC
This sequence comes from Bambusicola thoracicus, assembly GCA_002909625.1. Lineage (NCBI taxonomy): Eukaryota > Metazoa > Chordata > Aves > Galliformes > Phasianidae > Bambusicola > Bambusicola thoracicus. The sequence goes on along the minus strand of PPHD01012953.1, from coordinate 3,391 downwards.
TCCGCCCAGGCCCCGGCCGCGCCGCGCCGCCCCCCATGGAGCTGGAGGCGCAGTGGTGGACCGGACAGCTGGCGGCGGACATCCACCAGGCGCTGCGCTACAAGGTGGGGCCGCCGGGGGGGGGCGGCGGGAGTTGGCAGTGCGGGGTCGGGGAGTTGCGGGGCGAGCGGTGTCGGTGTCGGCGGGGCTGAGAGCTCTTGGGCCGTGTCTCTGGAGCGGGAAACGCGGCGTCGTGTGCTTAGGCTGCCCCCGGTCTTGACAGCTGATCTGCCCCGGCGGGCTGCTCACTGTCTGTCCCGTATAAAAGCAAAAGGATTCTCCTCAGATGTGCAAAAAGCTCCGAGTTCAAACTCAGGGAAGCGGTGATGCTACTGCACCGCCGACAAAGCATCAGAAGGAATTAGGGGCTGTTTAGAATTACTTCAACTCCGATTCGAAGTTGCTTGTTGGGGACGATTCGGTGTGGTAAAGAGCATCTTGACTGGAAAATGAGTTGATAGTGACTGAATCTACTTCTGCTGCCTTGTGGCACTTAGTGAGAGGATTATTGTTCTCAAAGGTGTGACTGCTAAAGTAACTTGTTGAGGGGGAGGAACACGAGAAAAACAGGATAATGTGCGTGTCCTCTCGGAGTTACAATTACTACTGCTAAGTCAGCACTGTGGAATTCCAAAGTTTGGTAGGCATGAGTGGTTTTGGTTGGTGTTTTTTCCCCCCTATTTTATAAAATACTGCAGAACTTTGAATTGGTGTTAAAACTTGGTAAATTTGGGGTGACTCAGTTCCAGCCTGATGTCATCGGACTGTTCTGCTGGAAACCTACTTGTAGTCAAAATCATACTTAGTCTGCAGTGCACAGCGTAACTCATAAACGTATGCATGACAGCAGACAACGGCAGAGCTGCTGTGGTGCACCAAGGGGACGTGGGCAGGAGCCTGGGAAATCTACTTCTACCAGCCCAGATTCTGTATTTCAAACACATTTTCTGTAGTGTTGGTAGGGCTTTGGTGTCCTCCCTCTCTCCAAATCTCAGACTGTGTGAGGTTTATGTGCATTTAACTCAACGTCTGAGAGCATGCAGTGTCAGTGCAACATCAGTGAGATCAGATTAAGTCAGCGTCAGAAGTGCATGTGGGAAATGATGGCATCCCCCTGCCCCTTTCCCCATTCCCACCCTCAGGTATAGCTGTCAGCGTCCCTCTCCCAAAGGCACCTGCATGACAACCAGCAGCACTGGGACATACCAGTGCTTCAGTACAAAGTCTGGTTGTGCAGCTCAAACTGCAGCAAGAGAGGCCCAAGTTAAGCTATTGGACTTTGTGTTGAAGCATCTGAGCAGTCCTTGCATACTGCTGGTGCTTCTCTGCTGGGGAAGCCTTTGCAGTAGACAAGGTAAAATCAACTCTAGCTGATTGATGAAAATATGTTAAGCCTTACACTATTATGCTAATGTTATGCAGAACCAAAATATTTCTTAATTCTGTAGTACCACAAATACTCTTTGCTCTGTGAAAAGATACTGAAGCTGTGGGAACAAAAAGAAGAGGAAAGAAATAGTTTTCATAACAAATGTGAGAATACCAGCTATGTTGGTTTGATGCCAGTGTACACTAAATGGTGGTTTTAATAAAACTGCATGCTGCTGTCCATCTAGGAGCTGAAGCTGCCCTCCTACAAAGGCCAATCTCCCCAGTTACATCTGAGAAGATACTTTGCAGATCTGATTGCCATTGTGAGCAATCGGTTCAGACTCTGTCCTGCTGCACGACATCTAGCTGTGTATCTGCTGGACCTCTTTATGGATCGCTATGACATATCCATACAGCAGCTGCATGTGGTTGCTCTTTCCTGTTTACTTTTGGCAAGTAAGTATGTAGCACCATAAATGAATAAGAGCAATACAGGTGGTTCTGCCAAATGCAGAGAGTAACTTGGTGGGGATAGAGGGGGCAGGGGAAACAAAATGATTATAAAAGACTGAGGGTTAGATTTGTGTCCTTAAATTTGGCCCAGTTGATAGAGCCTTTCTTTAGACTTTAGTTTGGACCTCTGTTGGCACCTGATAAGACAAAAGGGAAAAAATGAGCTGCAATTAAAAACCAATGTTTGTGTTTGGAAATACGAACTATTCTAAAATGAATTTTTCAGAGGGAAGCTACAGGAATGGGAAGGCTGCCTTCTGAAGGACATGTCAAAATAGGTGGATCCAGTGCTGAAAACAATTAAGATACTTGTGATAAAGGAAGAAATGAAATAAACCATATGTAGCCTGTTTTGCAGCGTACTGATGGTGCTGCATGTGTCTAGCTGGCATACTTCAGATTTCGTAAATTGTGCTGTTGTTTGTGCAAGCGTAGGCTAATGTAAATCCTGTACTGTGTCACATAAAAACGTAACATAGGTGAATCCATTGGTGATTGCACAGTACTCTGAAGATAGAATTAATTACAGACATTCATTAGGAACTGTGCTGCTGCTTATATTGCGCTCAGCTAGACTCCCACGGTGTGTATCCATCTTCATACATTTCTGGAGCCTTTTTACAAGTCCCCAGTAATACATGAATGTAGTTTGCAGCATACTTGCTGGCAATTGTTCTTAAACCAAGTGCCCAAGCTTTGTGCTGGTAGCAGAGCTGACTGCTGATTCAGTTTCTGCTAACCCATTTCTCTGAATCTATTTTCATTTTCTCTAACAAGATATGTCACATTGTAGGCCCTCTCCACTAGTTAACACCTCAGTGCTCTGGTTTTCTGGTTTTGGTATTCTGGTTTTGGTATACTGCTTCCTTTCATTGCACTCTGTCTTCACCAGTACAGCTATTAAACAGAACAGGTAAAAGACAAGAAGAGTTGTTTCTGTGAGGGGAAAAAAAAAAAAAAGACAAAAAGAGTTGTTTCAGAATTCTTCTGGGGGTAAATTTTGCCTGGATACCACCAGCCACCTTGGCAAAGGTTGGGGCTCCGTGTGTAAAAACCTGGCCTCAGAAACCAGTGTAATCCATTTAAGAAAGTAGATAGTCTCTGAACTAATGCCAGATCTTCAAATTAAATTCATGTTCTGAAGAGGATTATTATTATTTTTTTTCCTTAATCGCTTCTTCTATCCTTCGTAACAAACTGCAAGTAACACTTATGAGAGCCTGGAGTACACATTCTTCTGAGAAGCACGGTGTGACTTAGTACAGAAAGCACAAACCAAAATGCTGCTTTAAACTTCTGCCCTGTGTGGCTCAAACAAGTAGTTCAAACAGTACAGTAAGCTAGACAAATCACACTGGTATGCCTGATAAGGTTGTAGAAATAATAAGAGAAATGATTATGTGAGTCCTGAAAAGCTTCCATTTCTGTGATTACTTGGCTGTGGAAAACAAAAATGAACAGGCTGGGG
>PPHD01012952.1:2661-17667 GCA_002909625.1 Bambusicola thoracicus | reverse complement strand
GTAACTTATGCAGTACACTTTAACTGTTATGGATGAAGTGTATTTCATAGTGTAAAATCTACCTGCCCACGTTAACTGAAGCTGTCAGACATGATTTAGGTAGCTGTGTATATTCCCTAAAACATAATAGGAGAATGCAGGTACCTCTGCCAAGGTCTTCAAGGCAAAAAAAAAAAACAACCAGTATATATGCAAACTTGAAATGTAAATAAGTGTCACATTTTAATATTTTTACATACAATGAGAATTTAGGGGAAAGGTCCTCTAAGAGTGAAGAAAAAGGAAAGAAAAAGGAAAGAAAATAATAAGAAGTGAAATCTCTTATTCAGATTTCCTCAGCTGGTTTCTATGTTGTCTTAAAGTACTCCATTTCTCATCCACCCTTCAGTTCAGTTATACTTTTGTTTCTGAAACTTTTCCTCTTCTGTCATTTCAGTATGATTTTCTTCCTCAGCTACATATAATATTTAATTTAAATACCTTCTTGCTTTTTGTGACCATCTCCTAGCTTCTTTCACAGACTCCTCCTTACTTTCTTCCAGACCTCAACACTCTAGTCTGTGTTTTCTTCTGCAGAGAGAGCAAGGGATGAGGATGTTGGGGAATAATGGCTCCTAGAGATCCCATGCACTTTCCTGCTTCTTAATACCCAGAGTGGATGCATTAACAGGAACTTATTCCTTTGTATCATCCCGTTTTCTCAACCAAGTAACATAGAACCCTGAGAAGGGCAGTAGGCTCACAGCTCTCAGTAATGCTTTCTGCTTTCAACATTTTTTATTCCACAAGCCTCAGATTACAGACAAAAACAGCATATAAGTAATTGAACATACTCAAAGTCTCTCATTTCTGGAGCAAATATTTTTTTTCTTTTCTCAGTGCCTAAGTCCCAAAGGAATTTTCCGTTTCTTGTGACATCTGTTGGCCATAACCTAATAACCTAATAGAGGTGAAACATTCAGTCAGAGTCCCTTAGACTCTGATAGTACACAGAAGAATTCATCATGATCTTTCTCTCTGACATGGATTAACTTCTGCCATACTTCAGTCTCTTGCTTCCTAACACAAAATCCTTAGAGATATTCAAATAAATGCCCATGGAGGTGGTGGGGAAGTAAATCTACGTAATTTTTCAGTAGTTTCAGTCTCAGCAATGTCTCCTCTACTTTAATTTTGACCTGCAGGAAATACACTTTTATCTGAATGTTTTACACCTGGTTATTACTGCTTGTCTTGCCAAACTGTGCTGTAATTTTAATTGGTATATGACTACCAGATAAAGCTGGAATTGTCCTGTCCTTCTCTGTGTGGAATATACTGTTGCAAGATCTGCTTCTTTCGTGGTTCAAGAGGTATGTCTTTGCCTGAACAGAGTTTCACAACTCTGGGACTGGTTTGGAGATCTCAGTCTTGTAGAAAGCCATTAATAATCTGCAAATTTTAGTGAGGATGGGGAAAAAGGGGATACAGCAATTTGTTCTAATCTTCTATACACCTAGTAGCCCATTTAACTGTGTCGCTCCAATCACACTAACATCTGGATAAATGACGACCATACATGCTCAAGTCAGCTTTTGGACAGCAAGTTCTCACCATCTGACTATCATGTTGCAGTTCAGTGCTAAAGGCCACAGGGTTCTTCTTGTCATGGAAATTACTGCATCTGTGTAGATCAACAGCAACACAGACATGGCCGGCAGGACATTTCCTAGCTCGGTGGTCTCACTGTATGTGTAACAGTAGGTCACTTTTAGGATATAACAAAATCCAGGTTTTTTAATTAATTATATAAGTGTTAGGGATTTGTATTGTGTTTTTGCTATGAAGTGTTTCAACAGCTTGTACAATTCAAATCAAAACTCATCATACCAGTAGATTGCATGCATGAATTTAAAAGCTTATCAACATTTTTTGTTATTTCTGAGTGCTCCTAATCTTTCCTTTTTCACATCCAATATCAGTAGAGAGCTACAAACTTAAGAGATTTAGATTTGGCAGTTCCTAAGAGATTGTGTTATTAAATTGCCTGTTTATTCTCAAGTTTGTCAACTCCAGTGCTTTATGTAGCCCGTTAAGGCACTACAAAATGAGGAAAGATGTGGGTAATAACAGTCAGATAGTGGATTCAGCTCCCTCAAGTTTTTCCTCAGGAAGCTTGGATCAGGATTTGAAATCACAGTAGGAAGAGGTTGGGATTAAGGAAATGCTAAGCAGTGCATTCCCGATTAGTTATAGTTGCAGAAGTCTCTATGTTTTGTAGCATCATGTGCCATTATAGCCAGAACATTACTTTTAATGTCCAATGGAGGACTGGGAACTTAAGAACCTGTTATTTTTTCCTGTCCTCTATCTGACATGAAGGAGTTCGAGTGAGTAAGCAGATATCACTTTCAGAGTGAAAAGAATTAAAAAGAAAAGTTGAATTAATTAAGATTGTGCTAGAGAATACAGCAGGTAGAAATAAATGTACAATTATCAATCTATAACATCAATTTTTCATATGTTTGAATTTAGGAAGTTTGTGAGCTTCAGCAGTTGATTAAGCCATAACGATTCAGATTCCTTATGAATAAACTTTTAAGGTGATAAAGAGTTTTGGAGTCTTTTTAATCTTAACTCCATAGTTATTATTTAAAGAGTCAGCGTTTGCCTTTTCCAAATTGCATTTCTGCACAGCAAGAGCTGTACTCTACCTTCCTTTTTCAACCTTTCACAGTAGACCAATACACTCAAAGCAATTACAGACATTACAGCAAGAAAATTAGAGTGTTGTCACGGATACTTTAAAGATATCTTATAGTGTAACAGACAGACCGAATACTCAGATTTTGGAATGGGTATCAAGGTCTGTGTATTATTGCGTACAGTAGATGAAGTAAGTATATATAGAGAGATAGATGAACCAATTTCCAGAGTACACTAAGAATGGATTAGTGAAGTAAATACATACAAAAAAATGAATTTTTCATTAAAATAATCCAACTCACAGACAGAAATGTTTACCTAGAAGAGGTATTTGCCAATATTCATCTTGAGGTAAAACAATATCTGCTTCAAAAAAAAATCAACACATTAGTAATGAAATCTGTTACTTCTCACTGTGTTAATATTGCTGCTATCCTGATTGTATGAAATGTGATTAACTGTGTTCACAGGACTTTAATAAGGATGCAATAACATCTACAAATAATGTCTTATCCTAAATGTAAAATACGAGAGCAAAGAAATATGATTGGAGAGCTGTGACTCATTTCTCTGAAAAAGATGAGGTACATGTCCATTCATGTACCTTTATTTTTAAAAATGTAAAGGCACTGTAAGGCACTCCAACACTCTGTGTTAAAGCAAGCAGCAAGCTTGAATTCTGTTTGTGAATAACCTTGGCTTGATGTTTTCTCTCCCATTAAAATAGCCCAGTGTAAACAAACCATTGTCTTTCAGTCAGTCAGAGTTTTTTGTTGTTGTTGTTGTTGTTGTTGTTGTTTGTGTTTTTTAATTCTGGTAATTCCAGATAAGAGACTTTCAAATATATAGATCCATGACCCACAGCCGTAGTAGTCAGCAGTTCTGCCCATAGGAGTAGAGGATGCAGGTCTGTTCCCTGCATGAGTTAACAACTACAACTAGTAGCTGTAACACAAATGAGCAGTCCCCCTTAAAGCCCCAGCAATGCCAGGATGCTCCACAGAGCAAAGTTTAATATGACCATATAGTCCCCAAAAGCAGAACCAGTATGCACAAGGCCAGATAGTTCTGAAGAGAACCAGCTCAGAACAGCAACTGTTACCAGTGCCTTCCAAAGAGTTCCCCTCAATTTCAAAAAGAGAGGAGCCTTGCTCTGCAGACTTCTGCTTCCCTGGTTGCCATCTTTTGTGTCCAGCTCTGGGTTCCCCAGTTCAAAAAGGACAGGGATCTCCCAGAAGGAGTCGAGTGGATGACCACAAAGGTGATAAATAGCCTGGAGCTTCTCCTATGTGAGGAAAGGCTGAGTAATGTGGGTCTGCTCAGCCAGGGTAAAAGAAGACGGAGGGAGGATCTGATTAATGTTTATAGGTATCTAAAGGGAGGTGGGAGGCAAATGGATGACGCCAGGCTCTTCTCAGTGGTGTGTAGTGACAGGACAAGGAACAGTGGCCTAAAACTTGAACATAGGAGGTTCCATACAAACATGCAGAAGAATTTCTTTATGGTGAAGGATGACAGAGCACTGTAACAGGTTTCCCAATGAGGTTGTGAAGTCTGCTTCTCTGGAGATATTCAAGACCCATCTGGACTCCTACCTGTGTGACCTAGTGTAGGGTTCCTGCTTTAGCAGAGAGGTTGGACTAGATGATCTCTAGAGGTCCCTTCCAACCCCTGCAATTCTGTGATTCTGTGATCTTTCTTATTTTGTGCCCAACATGGGGCATGCTACTCTTTACTCCAGTGCTAAATTACACATTTATCATTTCAAACTCCTAAATTTTGCACCTTTGTTGTACTTTGGAAAATGACCATATATTATAAACAGATAGTTTGTATGTGTAATTATATCTAGTACCTTTGAGCCCTGCAGTTTATCAAATTGGTCTTGTTGCTTGCAGGTTGTGTCACGCAGCGCATAGGATTTTAATTTGTTTTTTGTTTGTTTGTTTGGCTCTTTCCACTGTGAAATGAAGGAGAGACATTATCTCACACACACTATTCCCCTGACATCTGTGAAATCTCTTGTAATGCTTTCTCAGCACTCAAAAAATGGGATTGGGTCTACATGCCAGAGACAACAGTGTTTCTAGATGATTCTTAGTCTGCTAACTTGGGGTGTCCTTTTCCCTGACTAACATGACAAGTTCCAACCTCAGTGAAACCATTTTATTTCCTGAAAACAAACGCTGTCTTTTTGGATGTTGTAACAGATGCTGTTTTTCTTTCCTGTATTTCTTTGAATTCTGCTTTTCTATGACCCGTGCTTCATTTGTACTTAATTTTCATTTAATTTATCCTGAACCTTGTAATAGAACTCTCTGGTGTTCAGTAAATTACATGGAATTGAAATCCAGCCACATCAACTGTTAACATGCCATGAGATAGTTATTTAAAGCCCATCTCTGCCCAGAGAGCAACATGTTCAGGAGGAAAATAATTTATGTGTTGAGAGTTTGGCAGCAGCTCCCTCAATACAAAGCAGTTTCTCATATCAATATTAAACTGATTTCATACTGCAGATACTAGATTCCTTGAGTGAATAATGTACACATGGTATGTAATTGTTTTCACAAGTCAGTAACTCCCTGACTACCCTTAACTTCATTTATCTTTCATCTAATACAGAGCTCAAAATTTGCAGGATTTCTGGTAGGACTGTCTTTTCCAGTGCAATGGGCAAAAAATAAATGCTTTTTTGTGTGCTTTTTTTTTTTTTTTTTCCAGTGCCCATGATCACAGTACATACTTGTAAGAGTCAGGGACACATGCTGACCTCTGCTGAGCACCATATACCTAGCATAATTTTGCTGACCTCAGTCTGAGGATCCAGATGAACCTGTGGAAACAGTGGTACTCAAAAGCTTCCAAGTGAAATAGAAAGCATGTTCCCATCAGACTTTTCAATTCAGTTATGTTCCACTCAAAAGGAAATCCTGGGTAACTTCTTTCATTTTACTGGCATTTACTATTTAGATTACGATAAAGCTGGGATGAGTTTCTGAATGTATACAACAACACAGTTAATGGCTATGGAAGCTTTTGGCCTAAATGAAGAAAAATAGAGGAAAGAGTACAACTTAAAGTTGGCCAGTTTTAATATGAATTATGTTTTCCACAGGATGTGAAATAATTTAGAATTTGCTCTGGATTGCTCTAAAATTTCTACATCAATGAGTATGGAAAAATGTGTTTTTCATTTTTCTTTTCCTTTTTTGAAAGGCTGTTTTTAAGAAAAAGCTCAAACATTTCAGATGTTCAATTTTCTTATTAAAAAAAAAAAAACTCCCCCAGAGGATCACTTTTTCTTTATATCTAGGTTTAGGTTAGAACAGGTTGCCCGAAGATGTTGTTGATGCTCTATCCCTGGAGACTTTGAAGGTGATGCTGGATCAAGCCCTGGGCGACCTGATCTAGCTTTACATGTCCCTTTTCGTTGCAGGGGAGTTGGACTAGATGACCTTTAAAGGTCCCTTCCAGCTCTAAGGATTCTATGATTCTATGATCATAAGTAAGAAATTTATATGAGATGTATATGAAAGGACTTACAGATGTTATATTATTGCTAGTAATTATTAGTTAGTATTATCGCTTCAAGTATTTTTTTTCTAGGGAGAAACCTGCTTGTTTTGATGGACAGATTTACAGAGGTGCATGATTAAGATGAGAAGAAATGAGCTCAAACAGCAGCAGGAGAGAATGGGGAATTTAGTGCAACTACTGGGATGAGGACTTTGCTAGGGGGTGAAAAAGAGCTGGAGTACTTTGAAGGGGACTCTAATTCTTTTTAAATGTCTTTCAGGAGTCATACAGGTATAATGCAAGAGACTGGATGAGGCAAACTCATAAAGTCCTTTAAAGTTGCAGATCTTTAAAATTCTGAGTCTGCAGAATTACCTATAAAGCATTTTTGTTATGTAGCTGTTTTTGCAAGCTTTATTTTAAGTCTTCTTTCCAATAGGAATGTTTTTGATTTGTTAATAGTTATCTTGTATAGGTGGTGGTTTACTGGGATTCATTCACTTTCAGTGATCCCATTTGAAACCTGAAATGTAAGGTCTATGTATGTATAATTCTCAGCAGAGGTATGTGCATCATTTCTGATGATCACTAAAATATTGCTCTGGTTTCAGATAATTATTACATTAATTTTTTACCCTGACACTTTTACTGCTTTCGCAACAATATGAAGTGGTGAATTGGGAATAGGAAAGATTTCAAAGCTTCACGAACAGAACCAGTTTCACTGATGTAAGTCATCAGAATGAGGAATGACTCCCTCTAAATTGTGCAGTTTTTCAAAATGTCTTCTGAATTTATTCTGTATCTCTGAAAATTGTGCCCATGTGAGAGGAAAAAGAACACAGTGCAGTCTGCTAACTTGCCCTGTGTATAGCACTTTTTTGATTACGGGAATATCCCAGCTCTCACACTTACTAAGTACCAGGTAGTAATATAATGTGTTTGGTTCTCTTACAATCCATTTGATATTTTATTTTATTTTATTTTTTCTTATTTTTCATGTGAAGCTATGAAATATCTAATATTGATGACATTTCAAAGCTGCTACTAAGCAACTGCTAAACTCACTAATTAATGGATCAGCTTTATTCTGATGTCACTAATGTAATATTTTCAGAACTGGCACAGAGAGGATCATATCATCATAGCCCTAGAGCTCACAGACTTTTATAACGTCAATTCACAAATTACCAGTTACAGGAACTATAACCAAGTTGTAAAACATTCTAGATACTCCCTGAATATTATGTCAAATCAGTTTCTGGTATTTTCCTCTGCATTTATTAAAGCAAAGCAGTTCACTGTTTTTACAGAGACTAGCAGTTTGATTAAGTTTTCTAATAAGCAAGCTACGTTCCAGACTGTCCTTTGTAGCACTTGATCCTATGTTCACTTCCTATGTGACTTAGTTAATTAACATGTTGTAAGATTGAGTAGCAAGGATATGATGTAAATGCATCTGTAAAAAAGCATGTTTTAGAAGTTCAGTTCTCCTTGTAGTCCAAACCAGCATATTGTATCTTTTTGGAAATAGGAAAAACCACCCTATATTGAAATGACAGAATTATCAAAAAGATAATGGTGAAAAGCCACAGCAAAGAAGGTATCATTGCAGGATGTTGAAGATGGTATAAGTAGCCATAGAGTGGAGACAGTAGAAAACAGTGATAATATTGAATGGATAGAAGATCAGGTTCATACTGATACGTTATTTACTGAGAATTGCGAGTATGTTTCTGTAATCAATAACTGCCAAGAGGATACTTTGTCTTAATGTACTAGTATGTCTGATCCATCTATTCTTTGGCACTTTGATGGTGAGATGCCAGAAGGAAGAGGCTGTTAACATATCTGAACTGGTCTGAGATCAGCATAATTTGGCACACAGCTACACTTTCAAAGTGTTGCTCAGCTGCAACAGGAGCAGAGTTGAGCTTGCAATTGAAAACAGTCCCTGGCCAGTTTAGAGAGTGCAGATATGAAGCTATAGAAATTTGGCCAGCGATTTTTTGACAGTGAACAGTTGTAAGTAAGAAAGTTAAATGATCCAGAACAGTGATTTCTGACCTGAGCCCTGAATGTGGGAGTGACTAGATCATGCATTTCACAGGAAATAATGAAAGAAAAGCTTTGTTGCCATTAACTAAGCTGTCCATTAGTAAAGTTGTTTAAATGTTGAAAGCATTAGCCTAATTTCACCCTCCATAAGTTTGCAGATGACACCGAGTTGGGAGGGAGTGTTAATCTGCCAGAGGGGAGAAGGGCACTACAGAGGGACCTGGATAGACTGGATTGATGGGCCAAGGTTAACTGTATGACTTTCAATAGAGCCAAGTGTCGGGTCCTGCATTTTGGTCACAACAACCCCAGGCAACCTTACAGGGTTGGGGAGGAGTAGCTGGAAAGCTTCCTGATGGAAAGGGACCTTGGTGTACTAATGGACAGTCGGCTGAATATGAGCCAGCAGTGTGCCCAGGTGGCCAAGAAGGCCAGTGGTATCCTGGCTTGTATCAGGAACGGTGTGGTGAGCAGGACTAGGGAAGTCATCCTGCCCCTGTACTCCGCATTGCTGAGGCTTTACCTCGAGTACTGTGTTCAGTTTTGGGCACCTCAGTACAGAAAGTACATGGAGGTGCTGGAGCAGGTCCAAAGAAGGGCAACAAGGCTAGTGAAGGGCTTGGAGAATATGCCCTACAAGGAGAGACTGAAGGAACTGGGGCTGTTTAGTCTAGGGAAGAGGAGGCTGAGGGGACACCCTATTGCTCTCTTCCAATATCTGAAGGGTGCTTACAGCGAGAGCGGGGTTGGTCTCTTCTCACAGGTGACAGGATGAGGGGAAATGGCCTCAGGTTGCACCAGGGTAAGTTTAGGTTGGATATCAGGAAAACCTTCTTTACAGAAAGAGTTGTTAAGCACTGGAATAGGCTCCCCAGGGAGGTGGTTGAGTCACCATCCTTGAGTGTGTTTAAAAATGGTTTGGATGTGGTGCTCAGGGACATGATTTAGCAGAGGGTTGTTAGAATAGTATGATAAGGTCATGGTTGGACTCAATGATCTTTAAGGTCTTTTCCAACCTGGGTGATTCTATTTTATGACTTGTATATAAAGTGGGCTAGCTACCTGTAAGATCTAGACTGATACTACAAATGTGTAAAGTAAAAAAAAGCAGAAGTCCCAAAGCCAAAGTATCCAATGCATCATCAAAGATGTATTTGGTTGCAGAAAGTTTTGTAGGTAATCTGGATAATTTAACAGAAAAGTAATGATTCTGAGTTATGCAGTGTACTTAAAAGAATAATCTGCAGTAACAGTTTAGTACAGAACTTTCACTTTTACTTTAATGTTCACATTTTAAGTGGTTAGCACAAAGGACAAAGGAGAACAGTGTGAACAGCGTCCAAAAGCAGAAGTTGCAGACTGACTGATGCCATTAATGATTGGCAATGTGAGCAGGACAAACTGTAAAGCCATAAGACAACCTAAGAAGATGAAAAATTATACTGAAGTGAAAAATGCTGCAACGAATGAAATATTTCTTCCGAAATAAAGTCACAGAAAAGTCAGCAAGCACGGAAATAGCCAAGCCCACAGGCATGACAGGCAGATAACAAAACCACAGGTGTCGCAAAGTCACTGCTTTATAGCTTGTAGGGTTTTAAAGTATAATCGTGGAAAAATTCCTAAGACTGCTTCTGTTTCTGGGGGGTGGTAGATAAGCACAGACCATTGCTATGGCTGCCTATTTGTCTAGTTTATCCACAATGAAATAAAGAATTTGCATGGATACTGCTGTCATTTTAATGATGGAAGAGAATATAGGGATTGAACAGCAATCAAACTGATCAGATATGCAGAGAAAGCAATAAGAAACACAAATAAGCAAATAATGAAGAGTTGCAAAGGTTTTCAGGCATCACACATGTTTTGTATTTTGACAAGAGAGGTACATTAAATCTCATATTTCACATTGTTTTACATTTCTGAACTCCTTGGAATATTTTGAACTCTCTTTATCATATATTCCCAGTGAATAAAAAAGCAAAGTAATTATCTGGCCCCTCTCAGAACTTCTTGTAGGTTATTAAAATGAAAGAGCAACACTCTTTAGAGATGTTTAAAAAAAAAAAAAAGTAAACAAGTCTCAGTTTCGTGTGTATTTTGTGTGTATCCACTGTGTATCCACATATGAAAGATAAGACTTACTATTGAATACATGACAAGTTATTTGTGGTTCTTCAGCATGTGAAAAAATGGTACAGTCCTTGATTCTTTAGAAAACCCAGCCCACACATAAGTGAGTTTCTCTCATAAGATGACAGCATCACTCAAAACTCCTTCATGTATATGTAGGAGCTTTACTAAAGCACATGGATTTGTATGCACTGGGCTCTTATGTGGTAAAGGTCTGTAGGAACAAAGGGAAATAAAGGTGTTGTCAAGATGTGAAGAAACTTGTTGGGCTCCTTCACAGTGCTTCAAGTAGGTTAATTGAGCAGACTTGGAAACAATGTCAACTTACTTATTTTCTTTATGAATGTTGGTTAGCTTTATATAACCAGCCTGAAAAAGAAGACATTCAACTTGTCACATTTTTTCCTTTTATTTGCTTTAATAACAACTTCTGGGAACAGTAGGAGCTCACCATTTGAACTAGGAGTACACTGTAACAGGTCACTAGTGCTTAAATCAGACTGTGAGACTCAGTAGATGTTCCTATTTCTCTGGCTTCTTGGTTCTGTTCTGTTTTGTGTTTTTGTTGTTGTTGTTGTTGTCATTGTTTGTTTTTTATTTTATTATTATTTTAGGAAGAAGTTTGAAAAGTGCTGCCTTGTTGCAGTCTCTCAAGTTGTTTTCTATAAGGGTATGAGCTAGGCTTTCCTGTGACTTTTTACTGTTGATTGGCATAAAAGTCCTTTGTTGTCTGCAGCAAGCTCCTAATGAACCAACAAGGGATTAGGAGGAAAAGTCTGGCGAACATCCACATGCTACATCAGCTGAACTGAAGGAACCCTTCTGTCAGTCTTTTATTTTGAGACTGTAAAGAAGTTTTCTAAATATATTTATGATAAAGTTCGCTTAACAGTGTTCACAGGAAGCTTGACAGTTTTCCAATAACATGCAGAAAATAAATATAGCAAAAAAACTTGTGTATTTCTAATTATTAGTGATGTATTTTCTCCCTTTGATATCTGCATGAAAATTTTAGTATATCATAACAAAATTTCTACCTTATATCCAGGTTATGGATTTAAAAATGTATGCATCCATATGCTGTGTACGATTGGAACTATACATCTGCCTCTTGTGCTAGAAATTATAGAAAGTGATGAAATAGATATACTTACAGCTAGTTTTCTTACTGTAGTCTCTAAGTGTAGTTTTTTAATGGATTATAATTTTGGGCAAGAGTTTGAATAGCTGTGCTTGGCATAGTTGTGTTTTTTGGAAGACCTAGTATAATTTTAGTAAGTTTTGTTAGCAAGACTATCTTATTACCAGGATATCTATTTAGTTTATGGTGTGCGGTTTTACAGACACAACAACTAAATGTAATGTGTGAATGCTTTCCCAGTATAATGCGAGGCTCTACTTTGCAGAACTAAATAGTTCCAGAGAAAATGTGAGTAGGTAATAGGTTCTATGGTTTTGCAGTTTCTCTGCTGATCATTGTAAAAGTCCTTCCTAGGGTCATTGCACCCTATGAATGAATGAAAAAAAAAAATATATATGTCCCAGAGTCATATTGAAAAAGCTGTTATGGAAGACAGAAAATGGTGATCTACAATGAGGTCCCGATATGCTAAGGAAATGTTTTTGTGCAGTTTGTGCAGTTTTCATTTAAATCTGTTATTCCTAAGTGACCTAACATTTAAGAATAAAGTAAGACCTCAGATGTGGCAGAGATAGAAAAACAAACAAACACTATGAATAGGATGCTTTGTGATGGTCACATCACTCTGTCTTGTGAGGTTTTGGCAGGACATTGTGGACTTCCATTACTCTAGTTTAAGGAAGAATTTGAGAGAGAACAGATGTAATGGTATTTCAGAATATTAAAAGGCTGTATTAGAGCCAGTAACATTTCTTATGAGTAAAGTTTAATTTACGATTAAGTAAGGTGCTATTGATTGAGAGAGTTAAAAGCTCAGTATTTTCTGAAATTCAGAAGTATCTATGTATGGCAGTAGTATGGTAAGACTGGCCTTGAAGGTGATGCAAATACTGTATATATTATGAAGTGGATCCACTAGATGAATGCAAAGGGACAGCTGAGATAGTTGGAACGACAAGCCAGGATGATAGTATTTGTAGCAGTACCCTGAGTGGACTGAAAAAAAGAAGAAAGTTAGCACTTCACAGGAAAAGCAAAGAGAAAGTCACGGTATTTAAGATGCAAAAACATGAAAGTCTAAATGAAGATTTTTGTTCTTTAATGGAAAAACAAACAAACAAACAACAGAATCATAGGATTACAGAATCTCAGTATCATAGGGGTTGGAAGGGACCACAGGAGATCACCTAGTCCAACCCCCTGCTAAGGCAGGTTTCCTACAGTAGGTTACAAAGAAAGCATTTGATTCTTAGAGCTATTGCACTGCTGGCATTATATATATCCCTGATTGGAGAATATAAGAGGAGACATAAATAAGAAACACCCAGGTTGAGGGTCTACAGGACTGACATAGCTAGAAAAAAATCAATGAAATTACCTGTCTCACAAGCTCAGGCACTTACACTGGTGTAATAACACAGTCTCTTGATCAATACTGTATGTCACGGAGGGGTGGATCATACTCTGCTAGGAGGCCTAAAAAAGCATGGTGAAAAAAGCTGCTGGGCACCTGGTAGCTCTTGTGGGATCTCACAGTTGCGAAGCAGTGGACATGAATGTACTGAACCCGTCTGTCACTTAGAGAAAATCAAAGCGAACATAAAACATCATCCCTTGATACACTGACTACCTCAAAATTCAAAATAAAAGAATTGCTGCTTCATTACTGATGATGCACAGGAGATTTACAAATGACTCTGGAAATTCTTTTTGAAAAGATTTCCTCTGTAGTTTTGAAAATGATCTCTATAATCTCTCAAGAAAAATTCTTGCTAATAAATAAGTAGCACGAGCAGATCATGAGAACAGTTGAGCTTCATCTGTGAAATTCTAACAGCCAAACATTTTTCAGCTTCAGTTTCCACAAAGAGTTTGAAAATATTGTTGTCTGACACTTTTATGGCATTGAACTTTTTCATGGCTTTTACTTTTTAATGAGGTTTAAGGATTTACAGTAAAGATGGAGTTATCTGCATGACATTTTTCCATGTGATGAAAAGATTTCTGGCTTCTAACGATATGTAATTCATGGCCACAGTAAGTATGATGTCTGCATCAGCTTCCAGAAATACAAACTAACAGATTCAGGAAGCCACGAAGGATGGACTAGAAATATAATTCACTTTTAAGGACTAAGAAAAACTCAAAGAGTATTCAGAAGACTGTTTAGAATTAGTAACATCTTGTCAGTTTGTAAGCAGCTTCTGACTGTCTACAGCAAATCAAAACTTCTGAGCAGTGGTGTTAGGATAGTATCCAGAACTTCAGGTATACTTTTGAATTAGGACTAGAACACCGCTGGTTGGTAAGGATGTCTTATGTCACTGAATCTTTGAAAAGCCTATTTATGAATATTGCAGTACATAACTTCTTCTATTTAGTCACTTCTGTAAAAGCATGAGATGTGTGTGTTGCTATTTAAATGCAAAGCAGAGTGGGAAGAGCCAGAACTTCTGCTTCATGACTGCGTCATGCCCCCTGTCCAAGACTGGAGACTTGTAGAGTCTGTACCTGGACACTGGAAACCTGAGACTGGGTTGTAACTCATTAACAGATGAGTTACAGGGACAAAAGGCTAGCAGCAGAGATAATAAACTATTTGTGTCAGTTGTGATCCATCAAGATTTTCTGGCCCATTTCCTTATTTAGAAAGAATATTACCCATTTTAAAGATAACTATATATATATTATTTTTGAATAGCTACTCTTGTACAGACGTTCAAAGTATATTAATAATAAGTTATAAGTATTTGTTCAAAGCTGTTCTTGTTATTTTTTCTTTGTAATTAGTTGCAGGGACATCACTATTAAAATGGTCCTGTGGATTTAGATCATTATTTGTATCTTCATCATATGCATGCTTAGAACTACTATGTAGATTTTTCTCAGTCAAAATCAAGGAACTCTAGCTTCTGTTAGACTCCCATTTGGATTTTCTCTTGCTTTGCACAGACATCTCCTGCATTTGGCTCTACCAGTGGAAGAGACCATTAGCATCTCCTGCTATCTGCTGTCCTACCAAGGATAGCCTTCCCCAAAATCTGTTAGCGTAATAGTTCGTAAATACATCCAAGTTTGCTTTAGGCAGTGTCATAAGGTTAGCTCAGTTCACTTATCTGAACTTCTTAATTTTAAGCAAGGCAGGGCAGGCTCCCATAAACTGTTTCATTAAGTGGTAAGGAATGACTGAAGATAGTAATCATCCTCACTTGGAGCCATGACAAAAAATGGACAGTGGCTTAATGACAACCCAGTGAACGTGAGTGAATAAGAAGAGGAAATGTAAGGAAAAAAGATAAGCATTCCCAGGATCTCTCTGTGTAGACCCACACATCAATTTTCAATCCAAATTGATTGGGCCTTTTTTAACATTAAGATTTCATGGTATACAATATTAAGTAATAGCAATATGATTTGTGGTACCTAAGATCTTAGTTATAATAATGTAAAAAAAAAAAAAAAAAAAAAAA
>PPHD01012951.1:0-11884 GCA_002909625.1 Bambusicola thoracicus | reverse complement strand
ACTTGGAGCTCTGAAAAAAAAAAAAAATTATGTCTCTGAACATGGATGCTTTCTGGTTTGATACTAATTTTCTTTTCTATGATCACCTGAGCATTTCTCCTATATGAACACTTTTTCTTGTTACTTAAATTAAATCCTTTTGGTTTAAAACTATGCAGTAGGGCTAAAGACATTCTTTATGTAGTCCTAAAGCATAGATGATATTCCTCACTCAACACATTTCTCTTTATCATTTTTCACCTTGTTACCAGCATTTATGACTAACATATTAACCTTTCATGTGACCCGTCACTACTTACTAATGATTTACCTGTTCATGCAAGTAGGTTAAATACTTCTGCAGTTATCATTCACAAGAACCCTCATATGTCTTCCAAATGTAGTCATCTATGACCTTGTTTTTTTTATTGCACTCGGATGCAAACTTAAATATATTTCATTGATAGCAAAGAATTCAAGCATTTCAAATTATTTCTGCCAGGAGGGCGGATGTTTGTTGATCTGTATTTTATTTGTACTGGAATCAGCTAAGTTGGATGGGAATCAGTAGTGTGGATAGTTCTGTAATTAGAGAAAGAACTGATTTTGTGGTGTTGAATCTGCTCAGTTACTAAGGGCCATGCAGTCTTGATCTGTTCCCTGTGCTGCTGTCAAGAGGACCAGCATTCTTCTGTTGCAGGAGATCATAGAATAGTAGAATCACGAAGGTTGGAAAAGACCTCTAAGATCATTCAGTCCTACTGTCCAATGACAAAGAGATAAAGTGCTGTTCTCTGGAAATTTCATACAGGGTAACATTTCAATGTGATATGCATGTTTCATATTAGAATTGCAGTGAATTTCAATAATCTGAAGGAATTAAATTTGGAGATGTTTAGTTCTCTTCGTGTATTTTCCTTGCACATGGTAAAAGTAGGCTAGATAAACCTGATACTTTTTTTTTCTTCTTCTGTCGCCAAAATTCTGTGTTGGTAAGATGAATGTATTTGTTGTCACAAATAGCTACATTTCCCTGAGTGGAACCAACTGGGATGGTTTGATTTGCCATGAAGATATGATTTCACACCTTTATTCTGTCAGATGGAAATAACTCATTTTTTTCGTTCAGAAAATCTCTGCACAAAGATTTTACATTTCAAAAATGCGGCCCAGAGGATGTTGATGTTTAAACTGTCTGGTGTTTGAATTGATTAGATCTGGAATCCGTTACTAATTTTTCCTTCCTGAGACACTACAGCTATATAGATACAGCTCATTTAGTTGAAAACATTTAGGAAAGGCTTGGTGGGAGTATGATTAACTTGCAGAGGGGAAGAATAGAGCTATATTTTTGAGAATAAGTTTGTGGTAGGATGCCTTCATGACACTTGCTTTTAGAAGCTTGTGTTGCTGTTTTCCTCCTTAAAACAGCTGTGCAAGAGCCACAGATTTGCATGTTCATACTAATGTAAAGAGAGGGCAAATTTACAGACTTGCCAAAATTGCTTCCTGCAGCATCTTGTTCTGACCAGTGACGAAGCAGGAATCCCGCTTTATCTTGAACAGAACTGTCAATGCAAGTTGGATGTGTCTAGAGTATTGCTCTGAATTACTCCACTTGCCAAATCTGCACTCATTTCTCATTGTAAAAGGAGCTGACTTTGGACTGCCTCCATAAGAAATAAAACAGAAAGCTAAAGCATCTTTTTGTAACACCTCTGGAATATGTTATTCCTCAGCTAATTCTGTCTGACTTGCCTGTATGTGTACCTCAGTTGGAGATAATAAAAACTGTGTTGAGATTGTGAATGGGTGCTTTGATCATGCGTCTGTGTGTGACGGGGGATCTTTTCTGTACAGTGGAATTAAGGTGACTAAACCAAGTTTAGTTCTGGCTGTGGACCATCGGTGCCAAAGGTAGTTACCATCTCTGCTAGATAAACAACTCAAAAGATTGTAAAGAACAAAGGCATACTGTGACTATTCATAGCAAAGCTGTGTGTAATTGTATCAACATTACTCTCTCAGCATGATCACTAGAGATGAGAACCTAATGTCTTTGTCTTAGGAAAGTATTGCGTTCTGCAAATAGGTATTACTGCAGTAACCTCTTTGACAGACTCAGTAGTTGTTCGCATTGCTTATTTTTTCTCAGGATCATTGAGCTGCAAGTTAAGAAAGCTAGAGTAATTGTTTTGAAAAAGCTGTTCTTTTTAGTTGACATAGCTTATATTGAGTGATAATATTGCATAAACTATTATTAATTTTTTTCAGGGACAGGTGGCTTTTCCTTTTCTACCTGCAAGATTTGTGTCATAATTAGGCAAAACTGAACTGAATGTGATCTTCTGTCTATAGAACATCGTATTTAAGGTTATCATTGTGTGTTGCATTCATTTCAGACTGCCGTGCAGTTCTGGGTATCTTCTTGAAAAAGCACCGATAGGCTATTTCATTCTTTGTCAAAAATAGCCATTTATGGGCTTGTGAAATGCATGCAAAATCTAACTTAAGTGATCTGCATGTAAATTCAATACTGCTTTCGTGTTATTGAGCATTTAAGATGTAATGATTCCTTGCAATGCCTTAATGTTATGAAACACGCTTAGTACTGTGGAAAGATAATGTTGTGGGGATGGTTGGTATTTTACATATATTCACACAGGACATTTTGTGTTGAAATTTTAAGTGCTAAATTTAATCTTTTCCAGTGTTTTCTCTAGCACTTCAGACCATCTGACAGTACATCATGCTATTCTTGATATCTTACCTCCCTTTTTGACCATAGGCCAAGCAGCTGAAATTTCTAGGGTCATATCCTATGCAACTAGCAGAAGATGTGCCTATGTAACTAGAAGTTTTTCTTACTGATATGCTATGACTATCGACTGGTAAGAGGAATCTGCTTCTCTATGTAAGCTTTTGTTTGGCACAGCTCACCACAGTGTTAGTGTTAAGGGAGTAAAAATGTTACTACTTAAAATACCAAAGCATTCTCCCCAGTACTCCTCCCCAGCTGTAAACCTTTGTATATGCCCTGTAATTTTGTTAAGCTTCATTATTGTCACATTTGAACTAATTTGATGAACATATTTTTTCAGATTGACTCTTTAAGTACAGGAAAGATTGTCTGGTTGCTGAAGAAAGCAGAAATACCTCTGCAGGCGTGTGATCACAGAGGACTTCACAGAGATGTGAGACTTGTGTAAAAGAGAGCCTTTTTTATTTAGTAAGGATCTATTCTTACAGCAGTCCTAATGCTGAACCATTTTTTCTCTTATTTAATGTATAGCCGTCAGCTTAAATTAAATGTTCTATTGCAAGGATCCAGGTATTTCTTTTGGGAATTTTTTTTAAGGAGAAGCGTCAAGGAAGTTTGAAGGCACACCTGTGCTGTGATTGGATTCCTTTAGTTTCACATCCCAGTTAATGAGGTCATACTGTTAGGGTCTCATTTCATTTCTAAGCTTTTGCAGTTTGATAACTCAGTAATACTGATACATCCTTTTCTGGTGAAGTCTTCTCCTTTTTGTTCTCTTCTAATTTTTCCTTGTTTTTAAATTAAGTCTACTTGTTCCTCAGTTCGGGAATCTCCACTCCTTCAGCTTCCCTACCGCTTCACTTACATACAGGAAATTTCATACATCAAAGCACCAGGTATCCCATTTTCTCAAAGCACATCTACTTGAATGGGAGAATACTGCCCTTCCTAGTACCTTTGCATGAGACTAGTGTGGGTAAAAAGCACCTACACTCCATGTGTTTCAGGGAGTTTGTTCAGTGCTGTATGTACGCTGTTGGATAAACCAGAGTTAAATTAGTTGTTCACGCTGATTTTTCCCAGGTTATTTTGTCAGGGAACGGGTTCTGTATTTGGTATCTAGTATATAGTACTAAATCAATAACGGGAGATGGATCTCTGCCCCTTCTCCCTTTAAACACATTCATGTTCTCTGTCCTATGTGTAGCTGTTACTACAGTTGCTTTTTATCCCTCCAAAATCTATTAGCATAAAAATACAGTGTAATTATTAATTCATCTGAAATCTAGGGAAGCTTGAAGTTGAACATTATTTCAGTGGTCTGGACAGTGGAGCCTGCTTTTCATAAAAGATCTTTGCCTAAGATAACATACGCCTTTTGTGCCCTTGCTTCCAAGGTAGACATCATTTCTGTTCCACCAGGCCTAAAATAAAGCCTGAGGATGCCGCTGAAATAAAACCTGATCATGGGAATGTGGATTTAGGCTCGTCAGAAAGCCAAATGGTTTTGTTTTATGGACATTTTTATGTTTGGGAATGTCAAAGTTGTTTATCTTTGATCTTGAGCAAGCAGAGTTATAATGGAGCAAGTAATGGAGTTTGCTTGAAGCTGGCATGAGGTGTGATAGGATTATGCAGTATGTTCATAGAATCCTGTCTTCTAGTAGTGCTCAGTTTCACCTTTTTCAAGTTAAAAATTGAGATAATGGATTATTTCTGGTAGGAATTATGTATGGTAATATGTGGTTTCTAGATACTAATGTACAGCTGAGCAAAAACAAATTGCAAACTTTTTTGAAACTTCGTTTCTATAGCACATTAACACCATTACTTTCTCCATGTTAGATGATAAATTTCATATCCCCTTTCTAAGAACTCTATCCCAAGGTTCCTTTTGTTTTATTTTGTATTATTTGAATCCTTTTAGAACTTCTGTCAGCCCAGAGTTATGGGTCTTGTCACAGGGTATGTGAGTTCAAGCAGCCTTTTAGTGATCTTTTTGGTGATGCTTTTAACTGGATCTTTTATGAAACAGTTGAACAATATTCCTTACAAGGATGTAAGGAAAATGAAGTGCATGGAATGATGGGTTTTTACACAGTTCTGCAATTGTAATTACATCACTGGAACAAGCACATACCAATCGGGTGTTATAAGAAAGGGGTATCTTAACAAGAACGTTTAAGTAGGTTTTTTGAAGGCATAGGTACTGAATTTCAAGACATTGAATTTAACTTTGTTGCAAGTACTTTGTGTACTGTCCTCCTCAACTTCTCTGCTGCTAAGAAGCTGTTTATGCATCTGTTTTTGTTTGCTGTAGTTAAGAAAGCTCTGGGATTGGTGCAAAAGTTATTATCTTTTCACTTTTCCCAACATTTTTTTTTTCTCCAGTTGTCTGAGATGAAGAGCAGTTCATCTTGTGCACTGGGCTGTCATCACTGCACACATCTGTACAGAATACAGAATTAATATTACCTGCTTGGCAACATTAAGGTGAATCTGAGACCTAGTATTAGTCTGCTGAAGCAACATCAACCTCTTGCATTCCAGCATGCCAAAAAGATTACCCTGCAGCTCTAGTCACAGGCAATTTTGTATTATCAGATTTTCTGTTTGATCTCTGTTGGGCTGTAGTTGTGGTTGATAATAGTGAGCTTCTGTGAACCCTCATTTACAATAAAGATGGGAGAACTTATTACTTCTTCCCTTTTATACATATATGAAACCCTTATGTTTTGCTTACATAATATATAGGAATTTTGAAAATATAGTGAAAATCTTTCATTTATGCACAGTTGAAAATGGACTCCAAAGTGCTTTTCCAGTTCAGTGCTTGCTTGGATATAATGGAGAAATCAACTATTATTCTGTCAACCATGTGAGACAAGGCAGGGTTTGCATAGAAATCTGTCAGCGCCATGATTAAATTCGTCAAGATGCTTTTGCTCTCTGGAACCATTTCTCTTTCACTGTTGGATTTGGGATATTGAGCTGAGGCAGTGTAAAACACTGCATCATTCAAATTCCCTGCTTCTCTTTATGTTCTCTTTTTTTCTAATGAATGTATGGTTGTCAGCATAGCTGTTTGGGGAAACAATATTGGTGCCAGTGCAGAGGAAATTGAATATTTCTTTACACATACTTGCTATCAATTACATTTTCTGCTTTGTGTGAAGATATTTTTCAGTATGATTGCTTCATTTGGTACTACAAAATCATATTGCCATTTCTCAGCTGGGAGACAGATTATGATCATAGCTGTGTTGCACTGTGTTGGTTAACTCTACTTTTCATCATGGGAGAAAGCGATCAGAATAAACTACTTGAATTTCAGGAAGGCAGTATCTGTTCTATGAGGAGCTGATAATGAAATAGGAACCCCACTGATGCACCCAAGCAAGATCCGTGCCCTGATACAGACATCTCTAATTTCCTACACTGAATTTCCTATTACTTTACCTACTTGAAGGTGGTGTTTTGGGGAGCAAAAGACACTGAATCTTTCTACTTTATGTATTTTTAAAGAGATGGTAAATGCCTAGTACTGATTGAATCTACTTTTCACATGGATGTTGATTGCCTGATATGCGTGAAAGAAAAGAAGGGAAAAAATCTTTGTTTCTGCTCACCCCCATAATGGCAACAGATGTTTCTTTATAATTATGTATCTTTTGCCAGAATTCATAATGACAGAACAAACAAGACTGTTTTGTAAGATTGGATGGTTTATTGTGTTTGATTTAGTTGATTGAAAGACCTTTGTCTGAGCAAGTAGATGCTAGAAATATGCAGCATATCTGAGCTTAATAAAGTAAGAGACTACTCAGATGATGCCTGAAAGTAAAGATTTTGGCTTTGTAATTATGTTCAGAAGTAGTATCACACTCTTCAGGTCACGAGCCTGAAGAAGTGTAAATGGATTCAGAAATGTGTAATCTAGTTTGTAGGTTAATTAACCAAGTAGACTCCACAAGAAAGCAGAAGAACTAAGTGTTAAGGCAGGGTAGCTGTATGTAAAATGAAACGGTCAGGTTTGAAGAGTGAAATAAGAGTGAATGAGGCAGAGGTGAGGCAACCATGAATTTTATAATGAGAAACTTAAATGTAGGAACATGGGTAGGAAAAAATACACTAGAGAAATTCAGAAGTTAAAAGGCAAGGGAGTTGGGCTGAAAATTGTGCTTTGTCTACTAGGCAGGCAGTTAGAATAGACAGCTTAGGCTTTGTGTTGAACTACATGGAGAAAGAGGAAAAATTAAAGAAAAATAAAGAAATATTTCTATTTTCTAGATACTGAGCAGGGAGAGAATGGAGAAGTGATACGTTGACTAACTTCCTGACCTTTGTGAGCAGTGGATAAACTTTGTACCCAAGGAAGACAGCCATGAAAATAAACATCACGTGAGAGCTGTAAGAATTCTGCTGCTGTAGTCCTAAATTCATTGGTAGTGAAATGGATCTGGTAGAAAACCAGGGGTTTTGATTCACTGGAATTTCTATACGTAGTGTTTCAGCTCAGATTGTTATTGAAGTAATTTTTCTTACATTTTCTGCCAGAATGAAAGCTCTCAAAATGCCAGCTCAGTGAGGCTGACGCTCTTGTTATTTGTGCCAGCAAAGATGTCTTGTCGAGCTTCAAGAGGATATACATCAGATGCTTGCCTTGCATTTACAGAATTCATCTGATTGAAAATGTTTCAAATAAAACATTTCAGTGAATCCAAACTCTGTAATATTGATACATATATACATTGCATATTACATCACACATTACACATACATAAATGTGTGTGTGTGTATACATATACACACGTTGTCAGAAAGTACTCATCAATTAATCTGTTAAGCATTCCAAAGAGATAATGACCCTGCATGTCAAAATGGGATGCCTGGGTGCTGATGTAAACCAGGGTCTGGGATCCCTCTGTCTTCTTCATGTCAGTGTGAGCACTTAGACACAGATCCAGCTCAGGGAGTTATTCGTTTAATATGCCAGTGGTTTTAGAAGCTTGTGGAGAGAAGACTTAGGATTAGAAGAGGTAAATTCAGACTGACTGCACATGGATGTCTTAAAGTAAAAGAGAAGTGGGCAACTAATGAGCTGGGAGACCTGAATATTTACAGAGATGAGGGCATAGGTGGGGAGTGAGGGCCAGAACTGTAAATACTCTTATTTACATATATATCCTGTATTTTCCTGTATAAAGGAAAAGATTAGGAAATAAGAGAATATCTGATTTCTCATTTTCCCAATCAGGGATTGGGAAAAATAGGAGAGATGTAGGAGGGCAGTACTGGCAATTCATTATTACATAAGTGAGAATTTTTGAAAGAGATTTAGTTCACATCTGATAAACATGAGGAAATATATGTCCTGTGTTCCATTTTGTTCCCACTGCCCCTTGTGCTCACTGCCTGGTATCTGGAGAAGTAGAATACATGACTGAATAGAAGGAATTACTCGATGATGAGTGGATGCTAAGCAGAAATATGATGACATGAACAATACCTCAAAGAGTGCCCTTGTTTTAAGCAAGGAGCAGATGAACTGTGAGGATAATTAGGTGGCTGCAAGATAAAAGCAGTATAGAAATTGCTGCCATCTTTCCCTGTTGTCCTCTCAGACACATCTCAAACATGAATAACAAGCACACATTTACTCCCTGGTCCTTTTCCTGTCCTGACCTTATGTTTAAGGCTTAGTGGGGTCAGAGAGAATCAAAATGAATGTGATGGCTTTGGATGCAATGACAGAAAATGAGAGTGGCTGGCTGACAGGTTGGTGAGTGGCTGCATGGCATGAAATACTGGGGAACTGAAAAAGGGATCAAATGTAGAGTCCCATGGAGACTGGTCAGGTCAAGGACATGGCTTTTTAAGTGGATTAAGTGTTTGGAGAGGGGTGAAGGGGTGAGAGCATCTGATTGAAGTGCTATTTGGTAATTGCATTATTCTAGATGTTTTAGACTAATCAAGATGGTGTGATTGAGTGAAAGAAGATAAGTTTGCTTGTGTTTTTCAGAGACAGTTTCATTCTTTGGTGTAAGGTTACTTGGAGTTGGTTCAGATTAGTTGGATTTTTTTTTTTTTCTAGCCCTAGATGCATACCCTTCACATAAATGGCAACAGTTTGCATCAAGAACTTGGGTTCGTTTTTGCCTCTCCCTTTTAAGTAATAGTGCATTAATGCTGCGAAATAAAGAGTTCTCTAGAAACATTATCTAAGTATTGTATTGAATTTCCCATTTATCCATTGAAATTTAAATGTTTGCAATGTATATTTTGTGCCAAAGTGAAAACAAGAATGTGTTCCAGTTGTGTGTAGTAGGTTTGTAATATATGAATGTGAATTTATTTGTGTGGGCCATTGTACAGAGTGCTGCTCTAATTATAAAGATGATGCAGTGTGTCCAGGTGGCCAAGAAGACCAATGGCATCCTGGCTTGTATCAGAAATAGTGTGGTGAGCAGCACTAGGCAAGTCATCCTGCCCCTGTACTCAGCACTGGTGAGGCCTTGCCTTGAGTATTGAGTTCAGTTTTGGGCACCTCAATACAGAAAGGACATTGAGGTGCTGGAGCAGGTCCAAAGAAGGGCAGCAAGTCTTGTGAAGGGCTTGGAGAATATGCCCTACAAGGAGAGACTGAAGGAACTGGGGTTGCTTAGTCTGGGGAAAAGGAGGCTGAGGGAAGACCTGATTGCTCTCTTCAGATACCTGAAAGGTGGCTGCAGCG
Organism: Bambusicola thoracicus; assembly: GCA_002909625.1. NCBI lineage: Eukaryota > Metazoa > Chordata > Aves > Galliformes > Phasianidae > Bambusicola > Bambusicola thoracicus. The sequence continues at coordinate 2,411 of PPHD01012951.1, read as the reverse complement.
AGAGTTGGGGCTGGTCTCTTCTCACTGGTGACAGGTGACAGGATGAGGGCAAAGGGCCCTAAGTTGAGCCCAGGGTAAGTTTAGGTTGGATATCAGGAAAAATTTCTTCACAGAACAGGTTGTTGAGCACTGGAATAGACTCCCCAGATAGGTGGTTGAGTGACGATTCCTGGATGCGTTTAAAAACCATTTGGATGTGGTGCTCAATGACACAATTTAGTAGTGAGTTGTTAGAGTTAGGGTAGTATGGTTTGGCTGTGGTTGGACTTGATAATCTTGAAGGTCTTTTCCAACCTGAACGATTCAATGATTCTGTGCTAAAACAAAATGCTTAGTGAATTCCACTCAGTGTCATTTTGATTACAGTAACAATTAAACAAAACATAACAAGGTCTTATTCTACATGTCCTGGCATTGTGGTCAGCTATTTGTGCATGTTGTGTGCAGAGTGAAATTACTTGTTAGAGAGTGGTAAACTCTGTGTACTGCAAATCGTGATGTAAGCATATTTAACAGATAACATTTTATGCTGTGGCTCTCTGTGTGCAGCTGTCAAGGATGGAAAATTTATGTGTCACACCTGCTCCAATAACTGCTAAGAAACAGAGAGATCAGTGAGGGAGAGACCTTGTAAAATAACTGTGGTGGTGCAAAGTTCTTCTCTATTCTAAGAGTTGCATCTTGTCCCAAAAGAATACTATTATGAGTAGTGTCAGTCTTATTCAATGATTATTCAGACCAAAGGGTAGACTTCTCAGTAAATCTCTGGTGCATTTAAATGATTGTTAATACAGATTTAAAAGAGAAACAGAGTAGAGTGGCCATAGAACTGTTAGAGACAGTCAGCAAACTGGCTACATTAATAGTTTTTACTGGATAATTCTGAAATTATCTTGGGAAAAAATCTGTCAGTGCAAATGCACTTACCTACGAGCAGTACGCATTGTGAGTGCTTTAGAGGTACAGAAAGCAGTAATTGATCAGAATGCCCTGAGACTGAGTGGGAGATCAGTACCTCTTTCTTGACAGAACTCTTGGAGGATGCCCCTTTCTGTCAGCCTCAGTGACAGCTGAGTTCATTCTGCTTTTTTGTTACCTCTTCTTGTTTCTATTACGAGAGCATACACTGAGGCATCCAGAAAACCTTCCTTTGGGCCAGGAAATGTACAGCTGTATATTAAGAGGTTCCTGTACCCCCTGCATCCACCTGTGCACTAACATATGCACATCCCAGTGAGAGTAGATGCTAAAAACAAAGGCAAACACTAGACTGAGGGGAAGGGAGTATTGTTAGTGTAGCTGAGGAACTAAGTTAGGGGAGAGAGAATGAACAGTCAGGAATAGGTGGGGATTGAGCTCAGTAGGCACCTCTCATGCTGGATCACGGGGCTCTCTATTGTCTTTCTGGCGGTATAAAATTTGCATTCTTCAGGCCAAAGGGAGAGTGTGTTGGCTTCGGTGAAGTTCTTAGTACTTGCTTCTGCATTAGATCTCTTGTATCTGAAAGCAATGAAACTGAACAGTGATGAAATCTGCCTGGGAATTTAATGTGGTGTAATGCTTTCACTGAATCAGTAAATGGACTCATGGAAATGGTAGATAATTTGAATTTTCACATGGGAACAAGTTCTAAATCTTCAATGTTTAGAAATATTCTGGATGAGTATTTAAAAACTGTGATATAATTATCTTGGAGGGATGATGCATTTAGTCTTAGCTAACACTGTAGTGGACTAAAACATGAGAAGTTTTTAAGGACTTCAGAACACATTGAAGTAGCACGAGCAGTACCCATTAGACTGATTAATGCTTTCCAGCTATGTAGTGTATAGTCCTATACCACTCAGTGCAGCTTGTAACAATTGCAGCGTCTTTTGGAATCAAAGTAAAATAATTTATCATCTGTTTTGTTTAACTACTTCATTAGTTTGCCCATGAGCCAAAACTTTTTAATTTTAAACTCAATAATAGAATCATAGAATATCCCAAGTTGGATAAGATGATCCATAAAGATCATTGAGTCCAACTCCGCCTTCTCCAATTCCTTGGAGTATTTAGAATCATAGAATCATAGAATTGGTTGGAAAAGACCTTCAAGATTATCAAGTCCAACCACAACCAAACCGTACTACCCTACCTCTAACAATCCACTACTAAATCATGTTCCTGAACATTACATCCAGGTGATTTTTAAATACATTCAGGGGTGGTGACTTAGCCATTCCCCTGGGGAGCCTATTCCAGTGCTTAAGAACCCTTTCTGTAAAGAAATTTTTCCTGATATCCAACCTAAACTTACCCTGGTGCAACTTGAGGCCATTTGCCCTCATCCTGTCACCTGTCACCTGTCACCAGTGAGAAGAGACCAGCCCCAACTCTCGCTGCAGCCACCTTTCAGGTATCTGAAGAGA
>PPHD01012950.1:0-17670 GCA_002909625.1 Bambusicola thoracicus | reverse complement strand
CTGGGCAGCCCGTTCCAGCACCTCACCACTCTCCTGGTAAAGAACTTCCCTCTAACGTCCAACCTAAATCTTCTCTCTTTCAACTTAAAACCGTTCCCCCTTGTCCTGCTGTTATCTACCCTTTCAAAGAGTTTACTCCCAGATATTTGTATGTTTCTACAGCTACGTATATAAATACTCAAATAGACATGCGTATGAATGTCCTCGGTCCATGCCTCTCACCGACAGCAGAGGGAGCACAGAGGACGAGGTCAGCCCCACACCAGCCATCAGACTCAGGGTCACAGCAACTGCCCCCAGTGCTGCCCCTAGGACTGCTTGCTGAGGTGGCAGCGACAGCCCCATCTAGGAGCTGGAGAGATGCTATGAGTACTAGAGGAGAAGGGTGCGCTATTCTTTTGGCAAAACACCAGTTGGTACTGTTCCTGACCTTGCTGATAGCCATTTCTGTGTATATATGGAGTAGCAGCATGTATATATATGCATATATACATATGTATATGTATACTCGGGGTAGCAGGGCCAAGGTTTGAGCTTAACTGACTCTCATCCCTCAAGGACACAGGGCTGAGCAAAGAAGGGCCATGCTCTAAACACGCTGAAGCAGGCCATGTACTGTGTCTGCAGCACCCCTCATGTCTCATGTTGTTGCTGTGCCCAGAGGTGTGTGAGAGTGCAGGCCTACGTAGCTCTGCTACATGCCTGGGCACAGGCCCAGGGGCAGCAACAGATACAAAGAGCACAATAACACTGTTGGATAGAGAAAATTCTCAGCTACAAAACACTATTTTTCAGCATAGTCACCACAATTGGCTGTGCATTTTCAGCAGCAATGAACAAGAGCTTGCATTCTGTGCTCATAAACATCTGTATCAGTGGTGGTGAAACGCACCATCCACTGCCTCACTGTGGTCACATCTGCTGTTTGGTCTCCATAAACATTCAGCAAGCGTTGATAAATGTCACTGGGTGCCATATTTTCCTCATGGAGGAATCCAGTGACACACCTGTGCTTCATCTGCACTGCCATGTCAGATGTCCTCGTTTCAGAACGCCCCTCTGCTGCCATATGTCACACAGCAACAACATATAACAGAATATTGCTGGAAAGGTTCGACTTCTAGTGAGATATCACCAACATCCACCTCTGATGTCATGAGCCGACATCATGAAAGGAAAGGTATTACTTTTTGAGCAGCCCTCATGGTAGCATCATCAACGAAGCCATTGTTTGAGACCATGCAGGTCTCAAGATAGTAGTAATTTTTAAAAAATTGTTTTTTATGCATGTGTACCTTTTTTATGTGAGTATATTTACATAAGAAATACTCATTTGTCAGTTCTGAGCATTTTTCAACTTGATTTTGTAGCCCCACCGTAATCCAGAGAAGGTGGGCAGGAATTGAGAGTGAAAGAGGACTGCAGGAATTCTGGAAGAGGCTGTTAAGGTGACCCAACAGAGACCAGGATGGCATTTTTCTTCTACTTGCTTCTTTCATTTATTTTGACTGTGCTATTTGTCAGTCCACTACTAATAATTACAACACTAATCACAACATCTCTGGAAGTATTAAGGTATGCTTTCAAGTTGTTATAATACCATTCAGTTGAATAGAATAAGAAATTCAAACTATTTTCCCTACCTATGAAAATTTTGTATTTTACATCCGTATTTAAAAAGTAAAGATATTATGCCTTGAATCTGGAATGTAGAAAAGAAGCTGCCTTCATATTCCAGCAATAAAAATACAACATCACAAGCTATATACATACAGGCCATCTGTATAAGCTATGCACACACACAGAGCTCAGCCTGCACAGCTGTTAATAAATATGTATTTTACATTTAGCCAGTAACTGCTGTTCAAGGTTTCTTTCTAGATGCTCAGGCATGAGTTAACATCACTTTGGTTACAGGGTAATGCATTCTCCATATCAAAAGCTAGCAAAAGGAACTCCTTTGATAGCAAAAGAGGCGGCCGGTGGTGATTAAAACAAGAAAATGTCCTGGGGAGATGAGTGAAGCAAACATCAGACCCTGATCAAAGCACAGGTGCTGCAGGCAACATAAGGTTAGCAGGGAGAAGCAGTGTCTTTTATTAGAACAATTCATGGTACTGGAGAAAATGGACAGCTCTTGACGCAAAGGCCTTTCTTCAAGTCTGTCATTTGGTCTAATATAAAGCATTGTATTTCCCTCTATCTGTTGCTTCTCTCGCATTTGCAAACCCCTCCTGAGACAATAGTCCTCCTTTTACAGTAGAGGTAATCTTTCTGATAGACATGATTGATACCGCACTGTCTAACAGTTTATGGGAATAATTTAAGTTCCAATTATCTCAATACAAAAATGCGGCTCCCAAAGAGAATTTATTTGACTTGTTGAGAGAGAGCTCTGTTAAAGAAAGAAGAAATGGAAAGTTGAAAGATGCATTTGTCAAAGCCCAACACTTATAATGTGACAATGGCAAAAGCCTATTTTCTAGCATTAACCGTAGCACAAAGCTGTCTGATGTCTCCCTCACAGTCAGTCACTGGCTTTGTGCGGTTTGATTGTGGTGACATCAGACTTTTATCTGCACTACCTGACTATCTGGTTGCCTGACTAAATAAGATGAAAAAAGCATTTTCTCACTTCCTCCTGGGAGCCGCAAGACAGGCAAGAAACACATCTGAAAGCATACAGAGAGCTACGAAGAGCCCTGTCCACCTCATGTGAACAGGGGCTGACGCTTCTCAGTATTTCTTCATCTCTCAGCAGCAGCTTCCTCCTGCTTGAGGACTTGTGCCCTGTGTGGGAAAGGAGGCTGCACTGAGGATGAGATCCTGAGCTACATGTGATACTGGAAAAAGAATAGAGTAGGACAGGGATGGAGGAGGGAAGGGTTATCAGAGTATTTTTGCAAAGGTAGTATTTGATGGAGATGGGCAACAACCTGGAGAAGAGCAAGTCTTGAGTTCTTGCTTGGGCTACATAAGTATATGAAATGGATTGTAGGATGGGAATTGATTTGTCTTTAAAATCAGTTGTGTGCCTGAGAGAACTCTGGGGTGGGACTGAGTCAGTGGAGGTAAGTAAAAGCCCCAGGATGTCCACGCGTGCGGTTGGTGAGATGTGTGCTTGAACCTGCCTCCCCATCAGCAGGGATGCGGGAGGCTCCTTGGGGGAGGGAGCAAGACAGGGAAGAGTGGGGCTAAATGATAAGCCAAGCTGTTATTTTTTGTGATACTAACATGAATAGTTCCACGAAGCGTTCTGATGGAAGGTAATGCTGACATATGCTCCAGCTGCAGATCTACCGATTTGCTTCTAAACTGTGAGCAGAAGAACATTTTCACCACTTTACTGTGCTGCTAAGCAGGCAGGCAAGCAGGAGTGACAGGGAAGAGCTGACTAATTTCCAAATGTCAGGGTTTGCCTTTGACTCTCTTTCCCTCCCAATTGCACAGAGGCCGGCTGCCCGCTTGTGACTGCAGTGCCTTAGGCAAGAAGAGAGAACTGCTCATGTTTTCTGAATGTTGGCTACAGATGCTTCACATTTCTCCCTGACATGTACTGAAGTCTTGTCACAAAGTAATCCCTGAGGAATCTATTTCTCCGGGGACTGCTTTCCCCAATCTGTGTAATATCATATGAGGAGCTTCTGCAAAGACCTGTGCAAATATCAACTGTGCTTTGCTTGTCAGTGGAGAGCTGAGCTCTTGACACAGATGCTGGGTTTGTGCAGTACCAGCATGTACCTACATACTCATTTTATGGACAGATAAGATGCATTGCCTACAAGAATCTTCAGAGAGCACATACATAGTTTAATAATATCTCCAAATGTATTCCTTTTCACAGACAGAAGACACAGCATTTCCCCAAATAAACAATCTAATAAACCCTGTCTATCCAACCGTCCCATATTCCTCCTGACAAACACCCGGTGAACAAGCCAGAACTGTGACCTGTCTCTCAAGGCCTGTCCATCGCATTGGCCTGAGCAGAGCATGGCACAGAGGATGTCTTCACCGGGGCCACTGTATAGCCACAGCCCATTACCTCCAGGCATATGGTTTGCAGGCCCCCATCAGCTGTCAGTGACAGAGGTGACTCTGTTGTTCTCAGAAGCCAGAAGTAAAGACACAGCTCCTGCAGCTGGTGAGAAAAGGGGTGTTAGAGACGTCTGTCAGTCACTGCCCAGCACAGACTGCTCGCAGTGTGAACCACCACAGGGCTCTGGCAGCTGCATCCTGCCACAGCCTCTGAGGGAACTCTCCAGGATGGTGCCAAGGAGGTAATGTAGACTTGGGTAACAATGGAAAATGTACGTGTGAAGGTACAAAGAGATGTGAGTGGAAAAATAAGAGCTCTTCACTATGAATATTAACTGCAATTTGGGAAGAAATAGGGGAATCAGAATGCATCCTCTCCCCTGAGTGTGTTTCAGCATAACTGTTCTTATTTTACCTTTTTTTTCCTCCTTCTTTTGGCTTCTTTCTGTCTTGCTGATCTTTTTAATAACTGTTTTGAGCATCCTGTTTTCTCAGCACCAGCAAAGTTTTCATTTCCCTTTGGCACATCTTTCTTTCTTACCTCTCCCTCCGTATCACTTGCTACACACCTCACCCTGCTACTGGGGCAATATTCCCTCAACAAGCACTTGGTGTTCCCTTATTCTTCCCCATTTTGTTGCTCCAGCCAAACCCCCAGTGTTTTTTGAGCTTAGCTCCTTCTTCTCTGCACAATCTTTACCCTCAGAAGAGGCTCTTCTTATCTCTTCTTTTCTTCACTACTTCTTCTTCAATGCCATTATCTCTCTTCCACCACCAACACAATCACCACAAAGCTGTCCTTATGTTTTTTGTTTTCCAACCCCCTCCTGAGACTCTCCTCATTGCATTTCCCCTAAGGAACCCTGCAAAGATCACAAGACCTGCAGAATCCCCTGCCAAAGTGATGAAATATGCATAGGCTCTACCTGCACCGACAGCGATAGCCCCTTCAAGCCTCCCGTGTCTGTTATGAACTCTGATGTTCACATGGCATCCTGCAAAGATGATAAACTGAGCATGGACTCTCACAGAGAAAATAAAAGCCAGAATGGCTCCCCTGGTGCTTCGCATTACACCGAGGCTTCAGAAAGACGGAGATAAATATATTCAGCCTCTGCAAGACAAGCAAGTATAGCAAAATGATCCAGGATGATTCATTTAAAGGCATTTTAGGAGTGCGATGGAAATACACAGCACTGGGTTAAGATGCAAAGGCAACGCAGAACAGGGTGGTATAGAACTTTGGAAACCTCAAAGCAAAAACAGCAGATAGGGAGGAATTAGAGTGCAGAAATTCAAAGTTAACCCAGCTGTTGCGTACGTAGGCAATCAGAACCAAGACAGATTAGAAAGACTGAAGTCTGTCTCAGTACCTTGCCACCCTGGGCTCTCTCAGTGCTTGGCTTTAGACTGTAAAGTATCTGACACCCCCAACCCTCTGCAGTTTTCTTAGTTTTTTGGCCATATTGCAGTCATCCTAAAGTAGGTCTAGCGTGGTTTAAGTTGCAGAGGACACTCATAAGGGAATATCATTGCAGACAAGGCTGTAGTCTTTTTTGTAAATCCTAAAAGCTTAAAGTAGTTAGCAATTTCCCAGCCTCTGACATAAATAAATGATGTGAGAAAAGTGGGATGGAAATGAGTTCAATCTTTGGATGAAGTTTGAGAAGAAAAAGAGGTCAGATACAGCTGCTGTCTTACTAAAGCAGGGGCAGGAGAATGGTCTGTCATCTTACAGCCCTCAGACAGGTTCTCAGGTGTCATCCATGGCCCTATCTGAGGCAAGGGTGTGAAACAGCTTCAAGATCTCCTGCCTTGTAGCATGAGGCAGTGTGAATGCACAGCACCTACAGCCTCCTTCACTGACTAGCTCACCCAAGCTACAAAGTGTTGTGCGTGATACCACTGCTGGCATTCACGTACGCAATTCATTTTGCAGATGAAACTCCCATTCAGTCAATGGACTCAGTTTCAGCGGTCTTCACATGCAGCTTGTTTTCTCCACAGGCCCATTACAACATTCAGTTTTAATTTGATTTTTCCACTGTTTTTTATATAACCATTTGCTTCTCCTCCAGATAACAGACGATGACAGCTAAACAGGAATTTATTCCAGTATGACTTCAATAGAGTTGTGTTCAGTGACGTGCTTAGCCTGGATTGGTAGTGCTTTCTTCCTGTGATATTTTATGTTTCTGGTTCTGCCCAATTAATCAGTTGTGATGCTAGGTTCTTGATAAACCAACAACACAGGAAAGAACAAGGTCTAATGAACCTACGTTGTTCTTGTTTACATTTCACTTGTGTGTTTAATTGAGTGGCCTATTATTTATTTATACTTTATTTTATTTTTCACCTAAATACCAGTCAGAATGAAGCAATGCATGGTGACCGGGAAAAATTAGCATACAAGTAATGTTTAAAAGAATGTAGTTGAGCAGTGCTGTAGACTGGGAGGAGAGGAAAAGCCAGAGGGGGATAAAGCTTTCTTCAGGCTCGGCTGGCTCTGTCACCTGAGAGGACAAAATTAGGACAGCAGGACATTGCCGGTCTGCACTTCCACTGCCATCTGAGAAGTGCCCAAAGGGAGTTGCACTTTGCTGGCTCAAGCTATTTGCCTTCCCATCTGCTCAAGTTGATTTAGAGAAGTGCATTATGCAACCTGCTATATTCCCGCAGTGCTGATGGCCAAACAGATATGGCAGCACACTTAATGCTTCTAGGAAAAGTTTTGAGGAAAAGGAGGGATTGTCTCAAACAAGGCTTTTTGGTCTGCAGTGGTAGAGAAGAATAAAGAATAAAGTAAAAAGAAGAAAAGCTGAAGAAGATTAAAACTGAGAAAGGTTGAGGTGCACTCAGTTGTATCAGCAAGGAGTAATAGCTTGAAAACCAGTCAGGACTATGCTCAAGACAGATTATCTGCACAGTTGGGGGTTTGGCAGGGCAGCAGTGATGCTATCTATAACAACAGCCTAGGGCATGGTCACCTGCAGCCCTTCAGCTCATCTCATACCACTGGCAGTACGAGTAGGAATATTTGCAGTTTGCAAGTGTCTGCCCTCAGCTGAACAACAACAACAGCAAACATTTTAGTAAATATGTATGGAATGCGATAAAACATCCCTATCCATATTTAGTTTAATGAAATCTCCCCTCTTCTTGTTTTCTATTTATGTGACCTTTATTCAGCTCTCAGCTCTGTTTGGTCAAGGTAAGAGGGTAATATAGCAAGCTGGTTGAATTACGTCTGAAACATAACATTCACACACTACAGACATTCAGTTACTTTTTAAGAGCAGGGATTAATGGTTGAGGGAATGGTCACACAGTGCTCAGTGTGACCAACTGTGTTCAGCTCAATCTGCCTTTGTTTATTCTAGAGATGAAGAAGAAACCCAAGCACTGATGCAGGAGGGCTGTATGCATCTATCTTACATTGATATGTTGCAGGTTTGTGCTATTCCTCAAAAGCTCATTTTTCCCTAGAATGGTCTGAGATGGCTCAGGAATGTGTAGAATTTAGGATGAGATGTTAAAGAGGCCCTGCCTGCCTTGGCAATACAATGGCATCCACTGGTGGGTTCAAAAATCCTCCATGTGTACCAGTTTGGCTCTATGCTGTGCTGTGTTTATGCACTGTAAACATCTGTAATTCAGATGTTACTGCTGATACTGTGATCTATTTGACGTTTTCTACTTGGTCTTTTCCAGAAGACCACACGCTGCTTGAGATACAGTATGTCACCAGCTCAATTTACTCTGAGACTAAGAAAAATAACAACAGTGTATCTGCAACAGCTAGAGTTAGACTTTGTAGTGTATTTATGAGTCTAGTTTTGAAAAGCTGAGTGAGAACATTTGTCCAAGCAGACTGAGAGAGAGCAGGAGTAGCAGAATGGTATTTCCCCTGCTTGCAGTTACAGTATTTCAATACCTTGGGATGCCTCAATTGCATAATCCGTCCAAGAGGATTGCTCAGAGGTTGCCCACCTGTTAAACAGCACCAGTTAGAGAATGAGCCATGCCTTGTGCAATCAGCACTTCCTCTGGGCATCCTCAGCCCTGTCCCAAGTCACCTGTCCACTCCTTTCCTGCACAACACTAAACAACCCTTCTGCCTGCCCCAAAATAAAATGCACCCACTTGCAGAAGGCAGAATCAGGACGCCACCTCCATTAAAAGCCTACATAAGCTTAACTTTGAGGTTGGGGAAAAATTGCATAATGAGCAGAACATGTGTAGGCCCTCTATAGGGAGGTTATTCCAGCTCTGCCACCATCTCTTTGCTCCCTCTATAACTGAAGTCAGAGGAGAGGTGGTCACTGGTTTTAACAAGGTTTGGATCAGACTCCATGTGGCTTGCCTTAGGAATGCCAGAGGACTCCAAGAATAGTAAGAGGCATCTTCCTACTTGGATATTATTTTAAATTGCACACCTCTTGCAGTTTTAACTAACTATGGTTATGCTGGTATTTCATCACATGAATGAGAATCACAAGTGATTCATTTTCAGAAACAAGACAAGATCAGACAGAAATGTATTTAATCATCAAATCATAGAATGGCTTAGGTTGGAGGGAACTTCAAAGATCATCTAGGACCAACCTTCCTGCCTTGGGCAGGGCTGCCACTCACCAGATCAGGCTTCCCAGTGCCACCTCCAGCCTGGCTTTGAATGCCTCCACAGATAGGTTGCCTCCCTGGGCAACCTGTTCCAACAACTCACCACCGTCTGAATAAAAATTTTCTTCCTAGTATCCAACCTAATTCTCCCCTCTTTTAGTTTAAAGCTGTTCACTCTTGTCCCATCACTATCAGACAGTGTAAAAAGTTAGTCTCCCTCCTGCTTGTAAGCTCCCTTCAAGTACTGGAAGACTGCAATGAGGTCTCCCTGAAGCCTTCTTTTCTCCATGCTAAACAAGCCCAACTCCCTCAATCTTTCTTCCTAGGAGAGGTGATCCAGTCATTCGATCATCTTCATGGCCTCCTCTGGACCCACTCCATATGCCCCATATCCTCCCTGTACTGCTGACCCCAGGCTTGGACACAGTACTCCAGGTGGAGTCTCACAAAGGCAGAATTGAAGTAGACAATTCTGGTCCCCCCTCTTTTGATGCAGCCCAGGATACTGTTGGCCTTCTGGTCTGGAAGAGCACGCTGCTGGCTCATGTCCAACTTTTCATCCATTAGGATACCCAAGTCCTTTTCCACAGGGCTGCTCTCGATGGGTTCTTCTCCCAGTGTGTACTCATATCTGGTATTGCCTCAAACCAAATGCAGCACCTTGCACTTGGCCTTGTTAAATCTCATTATATTCTCATGTGCCCACTTTTTGAGTGTGTCCAGGTCCTTCTCGCTGCTGTCCGTCCCTTCTATTGTGTCAACTGCACCACTCAGCTTGGTGTCAGCAGCAAACTCAATTCCACTGCCACTGATAAAGACGTTGAAAGAGCACTGGTCCCAAGATGGATCAGTGGGAAACACCACTCATGACTGGCCTTCACTTGGACATAGAGCCATTGACACTAACCCTCCAGCTGTGACAATCCAAACAATTATTTATCCAACCAACAGCACACCCTTCAAATCTGTATCTCTTCAATTTAAAGATAATGATGTGATGTAAGACCATGCCAAAGGCCGCACACAAATGCAGGTAAATGACATCAGTTGCCCATCAGTTGTCCACTGATATTATCACTCCATCATAGGTGGCCACCAGATTGGCGAGACACAACCTTCTCTTGGTAAAGCTGTGCTGGCTGTCTCCAGTCATCCGCTCATCCCTCATTTGCCTTAATATCTCTTCCATTCCAGGTGAGGCTCACTGGCCTGTAGTTCCCTTGGTCTTCCTTTCTTCCTTTTTTGAATATGAGAGTAATGTTTCAATTCTCTAGTCACCAAGGACTTTGCCTGGCAGCCACAACTTTTCAAATGTAATGGCGGGTGGCTCTGCAACCACTTCAGCTAATTCCTTCAGAAATTTTAGTCCTGGAATTATTAAAAAATCATGGTATTTATAAGTCATTACGTGTTTGTCTTCTGATCTGTGACAGTTCACCAAAGTTATATAAAACTATCATCTGATCTCCCTTGCTGTCTCGAAGCAGTATGAGAGCAAACAATGACTCGGCAGGAACAGAGATAGTAAATATAAACGACCTCATCAAAGGAGCAAGTGCCTCAGGATGCACGTAACCTGCTCTCACAGCACTGACAGAATAATGCTGATTCTATTCTGAACACTTCCATAACTTTTGAAACATAAAAGAGCTAGATCTTGCTATTTTTTGCTTACAGTTGAAAATTGGCAAAAAAAAATTATGAGATATATTAAAGTTATTTCAGGTCACTGGTATTCCAAAAAGTTATGAGAACTCATAATTAAAAACCAATTGTGCTCCAAAAAGTGACCACGTAAACATGAAAAGTTGAACTCAAAGCAGGTATGCTCCGCACTCCACATTGTATTTCTCACATTGTAGTGGTTTTGTGGCCTTGTAAAAATTATGTTATTTCTACCCTGTAACAGTTTTTTAAAAAGAAACTGAGAAAGAAAGGTGAGTGGGAAGGCACATTCTCCTTCTGCCTCTCAGACCTGTAAACTCAAGAGCTGTAAAGGATCTCCAGCACATCTGCCTCATTAGCACTCTTTTGGGATATAGAAACCAACCTTTATTGATAGGCCCTGAAACAAAATTTTAGAATGAATTTCACTCTAAAATAATAGTGAGTCACATATATTTTACTACTAACTACATTTATATATTAGTACAAAGTTACTAGCTACTGATGCACAAATAAATAAACGTGAAATCTGTGAAGCCATGGACTTGTTCAATGTCTCTTCATCAAAAGCTTGCTTTCATGCAAAGGACTTGGCATTGATAGCAGTCATGTTTCTGATGATTCCTACTCAGGCAGTCTCTGTAGGCTTCAGTCTTCCTTGGCCAATTTAGCACAGAAAGACAAAGACTCTTTCAGTTCATATCTGCTCTGACATAGTGATCCTTATTTTGCCAGACTTGCCAAAATACTTCAAAAATCCATGCTCTTGCTTTCTAACTTGTTTGTACACCTGTTTGCTCCTGTCAGTGACTAATTAGCACTGCAGTGATTGGCTTGATCTGATCACATTTCCAGCACAGACGTCTGGTTTCCACAGCTTCCCTCCTTTGTGTATGTTTGTTATCACATTTCCCTCCGGAGAGGCTTTCGTCTTTTCTTTTGTTATGTTTTAGTTATTTGTTTCCTTTTGCAACCTTAGCACGTACTGTGGATGCTTTTTTATTTTGTTAAGGCTCTGTGAGATGTTTCAGATGGCACCTGGTTGTAACATAACAAGGAAATTACTGAATTATCATACGGTTTGATCCTGCCGCATGTTGGGTTGTCTCCAACAATACCACAGGTGCCTGAGTATAGGCAAGAACCACTGCACTCCAGAACATCTCACTTAGCAACTCTGCCTATTGCCATTACTGTTCTTCCCCAGTGTTTCTGCCAAGGACGGACAACTCTAAGAAGCAAAGGAAGCCAGAAAGAGTTCACAAGGGTGAAATTATTTATGCCCCTGGAAACCGCAGTACTGTGGATGTTTCTCTGCAGACAGACACATGTCTGGGACAGTGACACCTGCCTGCATTCACTAAACCAAGAAGGGTGGTTGTGCTGTGGAGCACGTGAGTGGTCCTTCCTGGCACATTCAGCTAAAGTTGTTGGGTAGAGTCAGAGAAGCAGTCACTCAGTTGGCAGGGCCTGAGAGGGACACTTCGAATAGCAAAAGGGGGGAAAAAAGAGAGGTGAATTGGTTTTGAAATGTGAACTGCTTTGATGGCATTTCTCTGACAGGTTTGCCTCAGGTAAAAATCTGGTATCACAGGTACTTAAGACAGGAAGTTATTTTCAAGCTTTATGTTTACCGTATGGAATATACTTCAGTTTAAAATCCTGGTAGTATTTTAAAGTTATTCCTTTGCCTATACCATTATAAAAGCCGATTTCCTATACTAAATAAGGCTCAGTCTTGTTGCCACATAGCGGAGTGCTGCAAGAAGCAATGATCACAACTCAGCCAGGGGAACATCTGCCAGTAATTGCTCAGTGCCCTGCATTGAATTCAGGGGTCACCAGGCTGCTGAATGTGCTGTTCCTGTATGAAGTATGAAACAAAAATTCTAATTGCCTGCTGGCCATTAAATAACCGATTACATTTTTCATCAGAGACTCACAACAGCTTTGCTCCTCTAACTGTGCCAGATAATTACATTCTATCTACCTAAATGAACTTTCAATTACAAAGAGTACTTTTCTCCTTTAAACTACTTACAAAGAATGCTACGCACCGCTAAATTATTGCCCTCACCCTGCCTCAGAGGTGGCTCAGTTTCAGTAATAGTTACGGTGCCCCTGGTGTGCAGAAGGATACCTGAGGATACATGCAGACTTCGGCCCGGCTGCCACTCAGCATCAGGGTTTTGTTCTGGGCTACGTGCTTCAGCCTGGTGAGTTCCATGCAGCCTGAGCTGCTGGGAGGATGAGCTGCCATCAGCTCCTCACTCTCCTTCCTGAGGCCTACACACATCCGGCAGCTGTAGCCCAGCGCAGGCCTGATGTGCCATGCGACAGCAGGATTAGGCCTACCTCAGCTGGAGGAGATGATTATATTTTCTTACTGTGGCTTCAGTTAAGCATTTCATTATTCAGCACAAATCTGTCTACCTGCACCTGTGGAAGAGGAAGGTCATTTTTCATGAGCACGGTTACATCTCAGTAGAAAATCACACCTCTTTACGAGCAAGTGTTACAGCCATTCACAGCTGAAGAGAAATATTTATCTCCCGAGCAGTGCAATCTGCACCTCTCTTATGGAAATGTGCTATCTAACAGATTTTTGTGTTCAGCCTGGGAAAAAAATCTCTTACATACGTTTATTAAGGAAGAATGCAGAAGACATAAGCAAGCAATACTATCTCTTTATTAACATCAGTTGAACATGATAGTTCAGCTCCATGTTTGCTTATAGCTGAACATTTTGAATTCTTTGGAAAAAAGACTGGTTACCACTCCCCACTTAAAAACACAGATATCAAACAGTGGGAATCTGCAGTATTCTGCAATCTGTAAGCCCAAATCATTCTTACTACTTCTGCACTTCATTTCTGCCCTGCAATTTTCCCCACAGATTTAGGCCTTCCGCTGCTTTTACCTCAGATGACCTTGGCACAGCTTAGACAGCATCCTCCAGGTTTGACCCCGATGCAGATCTCACTGAAGGAAAGAGTCTGCTCAGTGTCACTGGGATAATAGGACAAATACCCTTAAAGCCTGTAGCTCTGATCCCCTGGCTATCTACTTTCGGTAATCAGATTCTGGAAAGCTGTTACTGTAAGTTGTGTCTGTACTGCTTGGAGTAAGCAACCTGTTGTAGTGGGGCTAACAGACTGAACGAACAGCAGAGCAGTAAATAAGGGCCCCCTCAAGCCATCATTTTGAAGAGGCAAATGATTTAGCCCAAAGCTTATCAGAACTACATTGAGCTCAAAGGAAGTAGGTGGGGGAGAATCAAAAGGCACTTCGAAATCCTTAGTTTCTTTTATATTTTTGACACAGAAGAAGGAGACTAAGGGAAGACGTTCAGCACCATTGAGAGCCGTGGACATGGGGCTAGTTTATGACATAATTATCTCATAAAACTCTGCTGCAATTTTTCACTCCTATGAATTTTCACATAATACTTCAGTGATTAATTCCTACAACATGCCATTGTTTCTCGTTTCATTTTGGATTTGCTTTAAACATCCACATGGAATACTCTCTTTGTTAACTGCATCAGAAATTCCGAGGACGAGGCTGTGGCAACAATATGAAGCTGGTATAGTCTAAACAACAAATCTTTTTGGTTAGAATTAATGCAATGGGAAAGAATTCATGAGGCTGGAGAGGTAGGAAGAAAAGGCTAATGCTGTTACATATAATTTAATAATGTGAGAGGAAGGACAGAGAGAGATTTTAAAACCAATGTTGCAGAGCACAGAGTGATGTACTATGGAGAAGATTGAAAGCATGAGCTAAGGTTAAACAGAAACACGAACAAGACAGACTTTGACACTATCATGAAAATAACATGATGGTTTATCTTAATTCCCATCAATATTACTATCAGATCAAGTCTTTCTTTATCCTGAGCATGATCCTTACATAATCCTAAACCAGAATTTCTGATATAAATAATGGAATTTGATTATTTTTCTTTCCACAACACAATCCCATAGCATTCGGTAACGGATTACAATGTAAAAAAAAAAAAATCCTTGAGACAGAGGAATTACTCGTAGTGATTGCAGAAATGCAACTGGTTGTTTGCCACCATGCTCCTTAGATTTTCGTACTGCTCATCACTGCTTTCTACAGTGCATAAATTATTTTTAAAAATCCATATCATCTTCATTGTGAAAAGGAGAGAGGGAATAGAGCTCAGGATGGATTAGCTGCCATTTAGTGAGGCACTGGAACAGGTTGCCCAGAGAGATGGTGGATGCCCTACCCCTGGAGACACTCGAGGTCAGGCTGGACAGGCTTTTCCAACTCAAATAATTACATGATTCTATGATATGTGAACAAAAAGGAAAAACTTATCTACATGAACATTACTGCTGACTGGAATATGCCTTCAGTGGAGGAGTCTTTACTCATACACGCATTTCTATGTACCAGTCACTTTATTTAGCTTCTCTGATTCTTCTTTCCTTCTGAATTTTGGTTGAATATTGGTTTGGAATAGGGTCCATTCAAGGACAAGGACAGGAACTGGTGATAACAACAATATGGGCAAGAGGAACAGGCTGGGAGGAAAAATGGCACTTTCAAGGGTGTATAACCACAAGAATGCATTCTCAAACTGCAGCATAGATCCCCACATCTTGCTAATTCTGTGCTGTGAGCAGTTAGTTCTGGATCCCCTAGATGGACAGAGAAAGGCTGAATTTGCTCCTTGGGTATCTATGTGGCAGCAGACTCATAAAAAGCTAACAGCCTACTGTTGCTTTTGTTTACTCAAGCAACTCAAATAGGAGAAATCCATACTCTGGATCTACCAATAGCGGTTTTGCCAAGAACCTACATGGAAGCCAGTGGGATATTTTGGATGTTAGAATATACTTGAGGTTTGAGAATTTCGGCACAGATAGGGAAATATACATGGGAAATAAGTATCGAAAGTGGGACTCTTGACAATTTTACTTAAAAACACTTTTTGATGTGGTCTTACGGTGCCTAAGGGTTGAATGACCTTTGGCTGAAAATTGGTTGGATGTACCACAATGCAGAGTCACGTACTGTGAGCCAATTATGCCAGCATCTTCTAAATTCTCCTTACCCAAAGGGCCACATTTTACAGCATTCATGGAGCATCACAGAACAGCATGATCCCTTTTCCTCCATGTTAGTGATGAAAACCAGACGTCTCATGAAAAATAGAGTACATTCAGACATTCTGACCGCAGGAGGAAATGGAAGAGTGTACCACGTGCCACTAATTATTAATTTGTCTTCCATATGCCTAATTGTGATATTTGGATCCTGACCTGTCATTTGCAAGCAGACATGACTGTGAGTTGACCCAATGAGAAACATCTTGCAAACACAAGTCGTTCTTGAATATGCCAATGCGGCAGTGACAGATGAACTCCGGTGCATCTTGTTTGGCAAGTTTTAGATACCCCTGCAGCAGAGTGGACAAAACGTGATGTTAGCCACACCACTGCAAAGTCTGGTGTCTTACTTTAAATCAGTACTGAGGCTGGCTTTGAGCAAAGGTGCTGCTCTGCACAGGACAGCTTGAATTTGAGGCTCGTGTCCTTCTGCCAGCTCTGTTGGATGGATGAACATCCAACTAGAGAGACTAATGGGAGGTTTCTATACATTAAACTGATGCAGAAAGCTTTCTGTTCTAAGGAAAACCATCCCTTAGAATGACCAATGGGTACTTAGAATGAGAAGACATTTTTTACCATGACCTACCTTTTACACTCTGAGTCCTGATTCCCTATCTACAGTGTGAATGATACCATCTTCTATCACAGGGGTGTCATAAAGAATTCACTAACATTTGTAGTTATTACAGGGAAGAGCAACACAGAAAAGGCTGTAGGAAACTCATCTTGTTTATCAGTTCAATACACTCGATAATGAATATGGATCAGCACATTCAGAAAGAGGAGTATTAGTAAATGAGGCGTGAACACTACATAGTTAAGTGTATTGTCGTAATGAATGAGGAAAGGAAAAAAAATCACATAGGTATATGTAATTAAAAATATACGGTAATGAATTTGCATGAGGCAATGGCACCCCTATTGTGACACTTCCTAGTTCTTTATGAGGTAAACTACATGTATTTGTAAGATGTTCTCATTTTTTAAGGAAGCGTCTGTAACAAACGAGAGCTGAGTAACACATTTCTGTAGCTCAGCCCTGGGAAACAACAAAGTCTGAGAAATATATATAGTGCAAGAAAGCTTGTTACGCAAAACAGCAAAAAGACATAACTGCAGAAGACTCCAGCTGCCATTATCACCAACATTCAAACCTTATATCCGATGTTTAAGGACCAATATATTAGTTTAGCAAGAGGAATCAATGAGTGTTAGCTCTAAAACTTTCCAGTTTAGCTTTGCTTGGTGTGTGAACGGCCTTGTTTTTCTCAACTATCCTGCTCTGCAGGAGCACTGGAGTCACAGTAGACTACCTTTATCTTTGTACCCACCAGGTGCAAGGACTTCTTCCTCAGATTTCATATATATTGTTCTGGTTTAGAGCGCACTAAGACAGAAAGTTGCTCAATATGGCTGACAAACAAGAAGTTTGCCAAATTGTGGAGAAACGGCTAGAGGTCAGCCAAAAGTCACCGTGATGAAGCCAGTGGTGGAGAAATGAAGAGAAAGTAAGTGGTCTTGAGACCACCGTAGGGCCCTACCACTCATGCCCAGAAGGATATTAGCATATATTAATGAGTTCTTAGAAAAGAATGAACATATGATGTATACCAACGTTTAATCTCAGCAGAAGTCAGATCTCTAGAAATGGAAACACTAAAATAGAATCTTCTTGACTCCACTGCCCAAAGCACTAAAACACAGAGCATATCGTCTTAGGTACCAACCCCTGAAGTAGCGAGTAGATACAAATAAAGAGTGGGGAAAGACTCCTCAGCTGTAAGCTGGTTTAAGATAATTGCCAGCAAGTCTGATGAGATTGAAATCGTGAAAAAGCCACGTGAGGCTATAAACAAAGCCAGAAACAACGTGAAGCCTTGCCTCTAATGTTAAAAACCACTGTATCTCGTTACTTCTACCAATAGAAAACTGCACAAACCAACCGAGGTTGGGGCGGTAGGACCCCACCTTTAACCATCTGCTCCGAACCACCCGGTTATGCAACGGCAGAGATAATAAATGGGAAATAAAGGGTGCACAGCTCGCGCTCGCAACTGGCACACGACCGCTGTGTGCGAAGGCGGGCGGCGCGAGGCCATCCCTCCCGGGCAAGGCCCGGCCCCGCCGCAGACAAAGCCCGGGGTCCGCCGCGAGCACCTGCGCGTCGTCCGCCCCCGCCCCGCCCCGCGGCCCGACC
>PPHD01012949.1:0-17670 GCA_002909625.1 Bambusicola thoracicus | reverse complement strand
AGGACCCCCAGGTCCTTCTCCGCAGGGCTGCTCTGGACTACTGGTAGAATTATATGTAAATAAATATATAAATATATAAATATATATATACATAATAAAAAAAATTGTAAACTTTGCTATTAAAATCTGAAAACATATTCAGAAAGAAGAAGATATCTTGTCAACATATTCAGAAAGAAGATATCTTGTCTTTTAAATATCTACAATTTTATTCTATTTTATTTCAGCACACAAGTTATTTCAGTGAAATAATGGTCCACCCCAATGTTAAATGTTAACCACTTCTAATCTGAGGAATATAGCATTCACTGACTTCTCGTTCCCTTGCATGAGATCCCTTGGACATTGTTTCCCTTCTTACTTATTGAGCATTATGTTCAAAATAGAACAGTAGTATGTGAGCTATGCTGCAGTGCAGTGGCCAGCATAAAAGCCTTGCTGAGCTTTGTATTGTGCTTATGTGAAATAATCAACTTCCTTGAAATTTTAATGGATCAAACAGATAGGCACTGAGAAAGACAAATCGTAGATACAGCCATTTAAAAAAAAAAAGTGAAACTGATGCACAGAAGTTTAAGAAATTTCAGTAATTGATAAAGGGAATCTAATGAATATAATGAAATGCTTATCTCTCTTCCTGTTCTTAAAATCTTTTAAAATCCTAATCTAGTGACAAGTTAAATCAATGAGAATCTTTCCCTTTGCTTAAAAATACTTGGGATTCAGTCCTAACATCCTGTATGTCTGCTCCCTCTGAGCAACATTCAACAGGGAATCCTCTGTTCTTCAGTCTGGCTTCCCTTCCCATTCCTAACCTATACCACAGTGTCTTCAAAAATCTTCAGTCCCAGATTAGTTCTCACAGTTATCTGTCTTTCACGTAGGACACTATGACTACTGGATGTAGGAGAGATTCATCTTCTTTAATATTGTCTATACCTAGTAATAACATAAAAGGGTTCCATACTTGTCAAACTAAACCAGTCCTTTATTAAAATAACTATTTACAGAACCATCACAGCTGTATTTATCTTATATATTTTTCAACCATGTGCATAAAATTAACTTTATAGTGCCTCTCTCAGGTTATTCCCCATGCAACCTATACACCCCCTTGGAGTTCTGCGCTGGTTCTGACTTGTCTGAGCTGTTTCAGGGAGCAATGGCTTGTGATTCTTTATGGATGCATATCTGAAGATTTTGCTTTATTTTTTTTTAAGTAAAATATCCTTAAAACATTACATAATTTGAACTCATTTCAGTCAAGATGGCATAGAATTCATGGGTTTGTATGTTTCTCTCCGTGTTGATTAAATTTGGCATCCCAGGTCAAAAATTCCTCAGTACAGATGTGCTTTTTTCCTAGAGGAATACACTGCCTAGGCCAATATGTAACACGAGCGCTTCTATAACACAGAATCAATCAGTCCAATCAGTGACAAATGCATACTGACACACATTGCATCACTGACTACTTAGAAAACATACAAGTCAGTCACATTGTTTGAAAGGTGCTACAAGATTTTTTTTTTATCATTTACATGCATCTTTAAGAAACTACCATGTTCTTTGTGCAAGTTTGTTAACCTCGGCCAATCAATATGATATTGCTTAGCTTTATGTGTTCTTTGTCCATTGTTAGTTTGCTAATACTTTGATAAACAAACGAGATCACTCTCACAGAAGTATGCATTTTTTTCAATGGAATGAAGAGCATGCCAGTAGAGATATTTTACTGTTTTGCATCTAGCAGCATATATTATTAAAGCATCAACTCATATCTGTCGCATGAAGTCATATTTCTTTATGATAAATTAAGTAACTTCAAGTAGCGTTATTGCGCCATAACTTTCAAGACAAAATTTGTCAAGTCATCTTCGATTACTCACTTAGCAAAGGAGTTATACTGTAACATTCCTGACAGTTTGGGGAAAAGGGAATAAACCAAACACCTCTGTTTTAAACCATACTTGCATGCCCAGTAAAGCTTAAACCCTCTTTGGGCAGCTCCAGGGCTCAATCAAGACAGCTCTGAAAAAGCAGAGGAAGCATGCTGAGTATTGAAATGTAAATATCCACTATACTGTACCATACATAGGGGTTCTGATGGAAAGCAGGATGCTGAGCGTAGTTATTCAGCCACCATTACCCAGAATTCTCCTTCTGCTGTTTCTCAGAAATTCTTTTCAGTGTGTTTGAGGTCTGGAAGAAACAGCTTGGGCAGTGCTTTGGAATAGTCAAAGTTCTTTTCTTGGCATTAGTTGGCACTAAAACTGATTTGAAGGCTTGATTCAACAACAGACAAGTCAGTGCCTTCATTAACAGTTTTTCAGTCTTCAAACAAAAGTTGCACCAGTTTCAGGACTGGGCTTACTGTGAGAGGTGACAAGGCTGTAGGCCCATTCCCTCCTCCTTTCCACAATCTAACATGCTAAGCTGTGTTTGTGCAGAGGTTTTCAATCAGTTCAACATTTAGGTTCAGGCAATGGATTTGGAGATGAAGGATGGGTATGTGACTGCTAAGCATTCAGTTCTGCTGGTAACTGGAGGAAAAAAAAATCAATCTACACAAGATACTCTGTTTTCTTTTCAAGGAGTCTATTTTACGTGACAATGGCAACAGAAAGAGTGGAAGTTTGACAACCACTTATTTTCGTACGGTACTTCTGAAAACAAAAAAGTGACAAAAAAATCCAAATTTAATTACAAGTTAGCCCAAAAAGACTGTCAAAACATTATTTAATTCAGTCAAAAAATAAAAGATTCCCTGAGGACACACAGTATTTTGTTTCAAAATTAAACACTCAAAAAAATAATCAACCAAACAAAATAAAACAATATTTAAAAAAATTAAATTAACAGATTTATGAGAGAAAAAATACAGTGTTTCATTTTAAGTATGTTGAAATAAAACATTGCCTTACTTTAATGAACAGTTCGGCAAGTTCATAAAATGTGTTGGTGTTACTTCTGCTGACTTAGTTACCTGAACTAATCTTAGCTGCAATAGTTACTCAGTTCTAGCAGACAGGCTTTAAAGGGATGTAGTTTACAATATTAAAATTGCTCTGGCGAAAAAAGAAGGAGACAAATGCTGATAGAATAATATTCCAGTTATTCTGGGCATTAGCAAAACCAAGCCATTCTTATTTCTTTACAAAGTGTTTAAGAAACATAAATATCATTGAAATAAAAAGAGTTCCTCAACAAATCCTAACAGGACACTTGAACAGAGGAAATTAGTCATCTCAACCATTATACCATCCAGACGAGTTCAAACCAAACTGTTTCAATATCACTGAAGTAGTTTCTATTGCTGTTTCTGAATGTGGCTTGTTTCCTTCCTTTGAAAATGATGGCAGATTATATTTCTCAGTAAATTCTAAGTAAATGCTTGCTTTCCTAACAGATCTACCACTTCCACGTATTCAGTAGCCATTTAAATGACTTTAACGGCAAGAAAGTTCCTACTGGTAGTAACAGTTAAGCTGCCACGCGATACAGATAACAGAACTTAATTCCTTCTTAATTGAGCCAAATTCCTTCTTTTGCATAATGAACATAATTTTCTAATGAAACTCAAGAGTTGGAACAGACCAGCAGAGGTAAGAAGCAATCCTGTTTGACCTTCAGATCCCAGTAGGGACAGCACTACAAGCCATCTGTCTACTTTTAAAGTAAAGACAGTTTACCTTCTGGTGCTGTTCTTTGACGTAGAATCTGTACCACTGCGAGTTAAGAGCAAAGAGGCAATGGTACAGTAAACAAACCCCTTGGAAAAAGAAATGATCTGTGCTGCAACTATGCATCTTTACACTTCTTGATCCAGTGGCCAGAACTCAGCTGAGTGAACTACAAAAGCAAAGAAAGTGACCCTACAGAGCATGCAAGAAGACAAAATGTTGACGAATGGGGACAGAGTGAATTTTTTTTAAGTATAGAGGGAAAATATCCAAGTAACTTTTAAAAAAAGAAAGAATTTCTTACAAAAGAACTCTTTTAAACTGTTGTTTGGAACTCTGATAACCAGATAATAATCAAATGAATGTGGAGTAAAGTTTGTCATGATTGATTTTTACCAGCCTTGACTATATTGTAAAGAACTAATGTGATTCCTGGAGATTTTTGAAGAGGTGGTGGTAGACAGGCAATTTGACACTGGTTGAGGGTGTACATGCACATTATAAGCATGTTGAAAAGACAAATAATCACTGAGAAAAAAGAACTACCAAACTTGTTATTTAAAACAGAAAAAAAATAATAATATTGTAAATCCATGGAAATAACACAGAGTGGAAATTCACAGTGGAAAATAATATTCTGTGGAAATAATATACAGTGACTTATGAAGAAGAGGTTAACTGAGCTATATGCTTTAACATTCAAAAGAATTAAATCCTCAGCTTTGAATAACATTCACAGTAAATTAAATGGGCAGTTATGCAATGTCTGGAGTACATAATAACCACTCCAAGATTACCATAGCCAGCCAAACCCTGTAACTGTGCAGGCAAAACTCCCAACCGGGATCAAGGGTTTTACGTTGTGTTTAGTTTCTTTGAACTGATTTTTACCACTCTTACTTCAGAAGGAAAGTCAGTTTTGTTGCTGTGAAAGCCAGCGCAGACATTTGTGCCAAAATTATTCCTGATGTAAGTCCAGCACTGTCACACTAAAGATGGATGTGGCCCAGAGTGTCTGATGACATCAATATCCTTCCCTGAACAAGACACCAGTGTGAATTCATCTCAGGTCTTCAGCTCTACTGCAGCTGCAGGTCTGGCTGTGGGGACTGAGGAGCTATAGATGACTCAGGTGCTGTGAAGAAAGACTGTGAGCTTCCTGCTGTTGGGCAAATAGTTCTTTTTGTACCTTTACTGTTGTTACAAATTGTTCATTTCTTTATGATAAAATTCTTCTCAAATGTGACAAAACCTCTCCTACCAGCCAGTCTCCCTTAGATCTCTTCAGCTGCAGACACTGTCAATGAAACCCTTCTGCTGACAGCATTTCAAGCTAGCAGGAACTGTCAGTTCACAAACAGCACCTCAACATTTCCTTCGTAATGATTGCTGCCCTGTCTCTTGCATGAATCATCATGGTAGAAACAGGGCTATCAAACGCTATTTTAAGGGTTGGATTCTGCTCTCTCATCCCAATTCACAAGATGGAGATGGTGCAGCGCCATAAGAACCAAGAGTGGAATTTAGAGCTCGCGTTAAAATTGCTGTCTGGCCAGGTATGCTTGTCTACTGCATTTCAAATGTTCGTTGTCTGAGCACGCATCCCAGCTGAACAGCTCCACACACATACAGATGAGCAATAATGACTTCTCATTTAATGTCTTTTTTTTTCCCCCAAGACAGTTATTAATGGTGAAAAGGGTTGTAGATTTACTGCAGGTTTGACGCACAAATTACAGGAGAGCTACAGAAGGAGTCTGAATGTTGTAATGGCAATAGTGCCACACCTTGCAAGAAAGCTCAGGCAGCTGTATTGTGTGACATTTGTAAAGTAGACAGGGGTTGCTGCTGAGCACAGGAAGTGCTCATCTATGTTCCTAAGAAATGAAAGTAAAAGGGCACTGACAAATTATTTACAGGTGAAGAGAGCTGGGGCTGTTCAGCCTGGAGAAAAGAAGGCTCTGGGGAGACCTGAGAGAGGCCTTTCAGTATCTCAAGGGTGTCTGTAACAAAGAACGGAACAGACTCTTTAGCAGGATAGAAGGGGAAATAGCTTCAAACTAAAAGATGAGAGATTTAGACTGGATGTTATGAAGAAATTTTTTTACAGTAAGAGTGGTGAGGTAATGGAACAGGTTGCCCAGAGAGGTGGTGGTAGCCTCACCCCTTAAGACATTCAAGGTCAAGTAGGACAGGGCTCTGAGCAACCTGATCTTGCTGTAGGTGTCCCTGTTCATTGCAGAGGAGTTGGACTAGATGACCTTTAAAGGTCCCTTCTAACTCAAATGATTCTATGATATCCCCAGGAGGAAACCTATGGCACAGATCCTCCATCTCCCGAAACAGGACTCAGTAGGGCAGAACAGGAAAACAAAGGTGACTTCTGTTGTCTTTCTGCTTCCACTGTCCTTGTCTGGCTGATGAGTCACTGTATCTTGTGGCAAAGGAAAAGCATGGAGTGCTCTGTGCTTGCTGCCTCAGAGCCACATGTAGGACATCATGGGTATATTCCATCACTTTGCCACATGCTTCCAACAACTTTTAAGAAGGCTACAAGAGAGGTAATGATGAGACCTACACAACAGCCAAGGAAGCCCTGCTTCATGACTTTATGATAGCAGTCAATTGTCTGCACAGGCACAAATATAAACCAGTGTGAACTGCGATGCCGTTAGCACAGGGAACGGCTGAAAGAAAGTCTCTCTTCTAAATTGCAGTTGGACAGGGACACCAATTTAGTTCAGAAATCCCATCAGTACTTATAAATTAAATCACTAAAATCTTATCTGGTATTTAAATCATATTTTGATGGTATGGTTAATAACTTAAGCTTCCTGGCTGCCGTAAAGTATTCAAGCTTTTTGTTGGACACTGGAGAATTTCCCAATCCTTGTTCAGAATCAGTGTCAGATAAACAATCAATACGGCTATATTTGCATTCCCAATACCACAGCCTTGTTATCCATTCAATCCCTGCCCAATCTCAGCATGTAAAATGCAGTGATTCAGCGAGTTTCTTTTACCTCCAAGCAAGACTAGGAACCCACAACTCTTCAGCTCCACAACCAATCTACATTTTCTTCATGTTCCTGACCTTCTAGTGAAATTATTTGGCTACAAAGGCATTCATTTCATTTGCATTCCCCATGTGTGACTTTCTTGATATATAATATTTCTATGATATTCCTCCAAATTTTGGAATGATGAGGAGAGAAAACTTGCTTCGGGCATTAATGATATGGCTAAAGCCACAAAAAGCATACTGATGTTCTATGTCTATGTTTAAATGAGTATGTTTTGTCTTTAGGTCACACAGACCATAGGAAGTGTTCTTCCTTTCTCTGTAAATACTTTTCAGAATATGTTACATGAATCCATGAATGCATAATCCCCAGCATTAGTCAGAAAATAAACAGAAAACTGAGAATTACCAGAAAGGGAGTAAAGAATACAACAGAAAATAGTTTAAGCCAATAGATGAATCCATGGTGCACTCAGAGCCTGAATACTAAGTGCACTTCTGGTCATTCCAACTCATAAATATTACAGCAGAATTAGAAAAGGAACAGAAAATCATCAAAATAATGGAAGGCTTTCTTCACACAGAGTCTAAGGCCATTCAGTCTGAAGAAAACACAACCCAAGTAACTATGTGATATCTAAAGAATCTGTGGCAAGCAGAACAACTACTCACAGAGTCTTAGAAAAGAAGGAATCAAGAGGCCTCCAGTGGAAATTATCAAGCCTTGGGATTAAAAAATCACAAAAGGAAGTGTTTTTCCACATACTGCAGAATGAAGCAGCGGAACTCATTGACACAGGATGTTGTGAAGGTCAAAAGGGAAAATGGATAAAAAAGAAGTAGACGAATTCATGAAAAAAAGGTTTCCTGAGCCCTGTTAAATGTGACAGCTTGGATGTAAACCACAAATCCAAAAATCCCTCACCACCTATTGCTAGAAGATGGAAAGGTATACCATAGGAAGAACATGCCTTTTTTTATCGTGTTTCCCTAAACATCAATTACTGACCACTATAGTAGGCAGAAAGTTTGCCTTCCAGTCTCATCCAGTAGAGCCATCTTTGTGATTTTTGTGTCTCCCAGTAAAACTGGAAGGGGTAGCAGAAGTTTCCTATCCCTTTGACTAAACCTCCCAAAGGAAGGAATGGAAACAGAATACTTCCGACCAGATTCCTTGTTCTGAAATGCCTGCAAACACGCTGAATCACTAGATGCATACGATGAATCCCAAAATATGTAGGTCACTGTCTCAGCTTTGCCCTTGGCCTCCTGCTTGCCTTGCTCAGTGATTATCCTGAAGCTTAGTACATTCTGTACAACAGAGATTTACAAAGGAAAACAACCATGTTACCAAGAAAATACGGTTTTTCCTATCATGGCTGTTAGTTTCTTGGGGAAGACAGGCAGAGAAGACTAATCCAGCGATTAGGGTAATATCCTATCCACAGACTTTTTCTGTGACTTTGGATTCACCCTTTGTGTGCCTCAATTCTCTGCCTGGAAGAAAACAACAATCTTTTTTTTTTTTTTTTTTTTTTTTTTTTTTTTTTCTATCCTGCAAGGATTTTATGTAGCTAAATATGTCA
Source organism: Bambusicola thoracicus (assembly GCA_002909625.1). Taxonomy (NCBI): domain Eukaryota; kingdom Metazoa; phylum Chordata; class Aves; order Galliformes; family Phasianidae; genus Bambusicola; species Bambusicola thoracicus. The sequence goes on along the minus strand of PPHD01012949.1, from coordinate 9,379 downwards.
GATGTTTCAACAACACGTGTTCAAGAAAAAGAACTTGAAATTACATCACACAACTGCAAACAGAGTTGAAGTTAAGTCCAGCTCTGATATTTCCCAATCACTTCTGCTCTCCTCAATTTAAAGCAGTCTTTCTAAAAATAAAAGGGAAAACTAGCATGGTTGACTAGGAGTACTTCTTTAGAAGCTACAGGGTGGATTTGCCCCACTTCATTTCAAATTGCTCATACCAGATGGTTGCAATGTCAATGTAAGGACGAAGCCAATGCAGATTGTAGAAAATAGCAATGTTGTGGAAAAAGTGCTCCCTCTGGTTACTCTGCTCGAGAATTAATTGCCGACAGCACACGAGAAGTAGGGCAGAGGGCAGTTGGGTTTACCTGCATTGTTTCCACCACTGCAGACAGGACAAGGGTTGTTTGTCAAACACACGTTTTTGCTTTCCCCCCAGTGAGGACGTGTTTCTGACACACGGCATTCATTTTCTGAGGAGGAAGGGCATTTTCTGGATGTGGTAGGGAGTGGAAGAACATGGTTCTGTACAGGCTACGGTGGTCTTTTGCTTTACCTGCTACGTCAGCCATGTTGTTGAAAACAGAAACCCAAAATGACAGACGTGACTGAGGCAGCTGCCAGAGCTAGCGCAGCTTCCTCCAGAACCCCCCGGTCTGACACAACAACAGTGCAGCATGCTGGTAGTCCTGGAGGATTACAGCAGCACCGCTGACTTGCTGTTAACCCTTTTGAGGCCACAGCAAAAGCTGCCAAACAACTTGACAAACAGCTGCATGAAAAGTAATGACTGCACTCCACAATAAGAGGCAATGTTTTCCTCTGAGACAGCACCTTAGACAATATACTTGTTTAGCATCTGTCGGCAGTTTGGTAGAATCAATTCTACCTGCCTTCAAAAAATAACAAAAAAAAAAAAGAAAATCATCTTTCATAATCTTGCCCGTTGAAAGAATAAACTCCAACAGATCAGGCCAAGATGTTGAATGGAGGTAACACAGCAGCAATGTCAAAGTTACCACATCAGGAGTGGAGTTAGCACAGGTCATTTGTGTGTCCCCACAGGGAAGGAATGGGGCCAGGTTCTGGCAGTCATATAGACTGTATCAGCAGGTACCAAAAATGCCAGTGCAGTGTGTCTGACTAGGAAGAAGAGACCTGCACAGATCACAGCTTGCCATCTTATAGAGAACAAATGAAAACTGCCTGAAACAAGTGACGGGCTAAAAATGCCAGAGATAAGTATCACTATATTATCTCAAAATACATCTCTGTGACAGTTAGTTGGCATGACTGTTCTCCAGGGATTCACCAATGATAATTTAATCTACTCTGTATACCAACAGTAAAGAAGTTTTGTCACCTGATGCGATTCAGCACCGTGAGTGCTCAGTTTGGGCGTTTGAACTGTCTTGACTTCAGGCTGCCCTCCAAGCTAGGGGGACACGACTGGGTTATTGTCATGACACTTCCTACTGAATGACAATCACCTCAGACTGCAGTATGTTGTGTTTCCATGATACCTTCTTCTGAATGACAGCCACCTCAGACTGGCATACAGTGTGTTCCAGACCAAACACAAAAAGGCAGTGCCATGTTTATATTTTGCAGGTGGTTAACCATTCTTCTCTGTGGGGTTCACTCGTGACAGGCATACACTACTGATAGTTTGAGGGACCTGGAAGATGATTGTTTGCCCATACCAACCCTGAATGGCTTCTGAGTTTGCAATATAAGTCATTTTATTTTAATATCTGCTAATCATCCCATCCTTTGTGGTAGGTGGTACAACAGATAAATCACACAACAGAATCACAGAATTGCAAGCATTGAAAGTGATCTCAAGAGACAATCAAGTTCAGCCCCCAACTTTAAAGCAGGTTCAAGACTTTTATAATGAACTTTAGGTTACCTACCTAAAATAAATTATAATGAAAAAAATGTAAGTTTGTGATAATCTGCAATGGGTTTACCATCAACACACAGGAAAATTGAAGACTATTCTACTGTCATTCCTAAAACCAGCTTTATTTCAGAGTGAGGCATTTTCTAGAACATGATTTAACATATACTTAGGTTTGTTTATTTTGCTCTTCATCTTCTTTCTTCTTCCCTCAAGACCATACATAACCACATATCAGCAGGTCCTCTTAATTCTCAGTCGCTCGGCATCTTAGCCCTTCCTTCCTTTCTTTGAGAAATAGCCTCTTCTTCTCTTCTTACAAGGATAAGAATACAGTACATTCCCTGTGCCAAATCCTTCTTTTTCCTCTTTTCTGCAACTATCAGTAAGGATGACATAAGTGATGGAGATTTCTGTTGGTTGGAAAACACTATACTAGGAATTAGTCATAGACCAGCTGACATCCAATCCTCATTTATTCTTCTCTTTTGTCTTGCATTTTTCTTTGAAAAAAAGAGACCTTTTCCCCATCTCCCAAATGCACTAATGCAGGAAACATTCCAACAATAAGGGAATGAATATTTAATTACTTTAATTCTACTATGTTATTGAAAGCATAGTTTCATGCAAGTTCATTCTACATGTGGATATATTAAGGCAGTAGATTTCAGTCCCGTGGTCTCATCACAGCCACTGAAGTCATGAAGAGAGCTGGGTATACGATTGCATTGTTTTAGCACATTGAAATTCTGACTGCATGTCTAGTTAACACTGTTCATTTCATACAAGTAAAAACCAGCCTCCTCTGCTCCTTCTGATTAAAAAAAAGAAGACTCTGCACCTCTTTGTTGCCAATAAACTGTGTTAGAGAACACACAGAGCACAGCTTCAAATTCTGTCTTTTGCCCAACCCCAAAAAGTTCAGTTACGAAGCGCTCCAAAGTTGCACAGAAGTTGGCATTTCCAATTATTCTGGCTGAACGGGTCCTGCGGGCCAGTTGTCAAACGAAATTTGCAAAGGCTCCTGGCGCTATGACCAAGGTAGAATTCCCCAATTTATGTTATAACACAGAGAGAAGTAGTAACATTTTAATCAAACTGTGGAGCCTGCTGGCAAGCTCCATTATAAAGCATTGTTATGCCCCACAGGCCTGCAGCTCAGTATGGCCTGGGAGTCTACAATGGGCTGTATTTCTCTACAGCAGCCACTGTGGATATCAATGTAAAATTAAACAAAAGATGTTTCCCCTCTCACTTGACACTTAGACTCTACAGTAAGTGACTGTAGTAAATTACTTCCTCTGCAGAACCGTATAAGCTGCTTCAAGAGCTATCTGCGAATGAGTAAGGTTAGATCAGTGAATGCCTTACATCTTAACAAGAGAAGTACCAACTAAGAAGCAGAGGCAGAGGCCTTTATCTGGAAGATTCTCAAAACGTGCGTGAAAGATGTACCCCGACAGCTCACTTTCAGAACACAAATGTATTTCTAAGCATGAATTCTCCATTTTTACTAAAGTTCTAAGTTATGTTATATATACAACTTTACAATCGGGTCTTTAAAATCAATAGCAGAGTTTCTGATTTGCTTTTTTGTCACAGTTCTTTTATATTTTAAAGACTCTGAGTGATGGAAGATCAACAATATCAGCAGCCTTCATCTCATTGCCTATCTGAAGCATCCTCAGTACAAAATCAAAATCAAGAAAATGGGAAGAGGAACAAGAAAAAGGAAACATGAAAGTATGAATTCTGTAAGAAAAAAAAAAAAAAGGTGTATTTTACAAAAAGTTTAAGTTGATTAGAAAATATGTAATCTTGAAACGTACATCTTATAAAAACAATCGTTCAGAAGTTCTTGTTGTAAGTGTATAAACTGGAACCTTTCTTGAAGCGATTATAGTATCCTTAATTAAATTGTGTCTCTAACACAGTAATATCAATTAGCTCTTTAGAAACCACATTATTCATTTATCAAGGAGACAACTTGACATTACGCTAAAGGCAATAAAATATATCAGCCTGTAACATGCACTGATAGAGGGAACAGACTTCATTCAGAATTACATGGGCAGTGAATCTCCACTAACTTCTGCAGAGCTGCACTGATTCACCCAGCTCAGGGAATTGCCTAATGGCACTATAAACTTCCTTCAGAAGGTATTCAGTTGCTTGCTTTCTTTACATACCCATGAAGAAAATCATATTGTCATTGGATTTGCTCTGTCGTGTATGGGGTTGCGAGTTCTTCGCTCTAAATATGCTTTTTAGTGTGAGGGGAGAGATGGGCAAAAATCAGTTTGAGGGGAGAATGACAACTGAAATCGATAAAAAGAATAACTTCTGCATTGAAAGGAACTTTAGCTACTAATAATGAAGTTTCCAGACAAACCAGAAAAGAGGAGGATTGGGAAGTACCTCTGGAAGCTATTTCTGAACAGCAGACAGATGGTTGGGATGGTTACTTGTGCATTAAGAGAGGAATAACAGACAACTAGTTGATCTGCTTATGGCAGAGAACTGGGAAGGAAAAAGCACAAGCCCTCTGAAGAAGAGGAATACAAACAAAAAGTGGACAGAGAAGAAGGACAGGCTTTCCCCAGTGCCGTAAAAATGTGTATGGCTGAATCTATCTCAAAAGAGTGTTATCTGCAGTAAATCTGATTTACTGGGGAATTCCTCAGTCAACTGCACTGATATGTATATATTTAAATTAAATGCTTAGTGTTTTTTTTTTTTTTGTGCCAGTCGTTTACTTCTTCTCTCCTATTTCATTACTCCTCCATTTCTTCTTTCAAGCCTATTTCTAACATTGCCTCCTTTAACCATTCTTCCAGAGACAATTTCTTCAGCAGGACCCCGCAGACACCTTATTGTTTTGCAAAGGCATGATCTGTATTTACATGCGTGTTTGGGGCTCCAAAAACGAGCTCCAAATCGGATCGGCATTTGCCTGACACGACTTGCTGACGTCAACGGATTCCTTTTCAGTCGTGCAGATAAAGTAAAACGTACAGCTCCACCTGCTGGAGGAGCCTCCTCCATGGATCATCACGACGTAATTTCCTTCAAGTACTCTTAGGATGGGTATAGAGTTGGTACGCTGAAAGGTACTGGGGAATTTCATTTAGCTTGCCATTCATGCAAGTCTGTCTGCTTTGCTCCTGTACACAGTTATGGAGTTTGTCCTCTGCACTAAGTCACTATCAGCAAGCATCAACCAAATAATAAATAAATAATCAAAAGATAGGACAGTTAGATGCTCAGAAAACAAGGAAATGTCATTTATTTACAGCTTGACACAATAACAAAGATCCACTTCACAAGAAGTCTGGAGGAAACCAGTCATCATCCCCAAGCACTCTATTCAGGCTGCCCTATGGCGCATTTCTGCAGCTGAGTCTTTGCCATGGCAGCACCTCAGCCACGTTGCTCCCTGTTCAGTCCCTCTAGCAAGTCAGTAAGGATCATCCCATGCCACAAGGGCCAGGTAGCTAGAGCTGCTCCTTTCAAGTCCATAAACTCTTCCAAATTTCATTGAAAGAAGATATGCAGACAGAAGCTACGTTGATAACGAGACAATTAGAAATCCACAAAATATTCCCATAGGAGCATGAAGACCATTGCAAAAAAATCAGCCAGAAATTTAAAATGTAAGTTTGTGTTGATAAAAAATTCCTTCTGGGAAAAACGTTTTTCTCCACAAGGAATCAGCTACGTGGCAAGACTATTCCCACTGTCTTACAGATATGGGAAATGAAATAGAATGAAGTTGTAGTAGTTAAGAGCACAGATCTAGGAGGGAGACACTTGTAGTCCAACTGTCAAAGCAACAGTACTGAGAAAAGACAGAAGTTTTCAAGGAGGAGTATTATTTTGCAAAGCACTTAGCAACTGTCGTTTCTGAATGATAGTATTGATAAAGATGCACACCATAACTAAATATAAATTTCTTCTCCTACTGTAAAGGTGGAGATGAACACAACGTGGTGTAAAATTTCTATATGGACATAACAACATTTCAGATAATAAGGTGAAGTGCATAATCAGCTCCTGTATTCAAAAATATACATCTGAGCTCTCTCATTTTGTAGTTAAGTCCCAAAATATCACTCATCACCCAACAGGATCAGGAGGCAATACAGCTATGAAAGACCTCTTGTCTAGTGGCAATCAGTAGCCTAACACAGAGCTCTGCAATGGGAATTTCAGCAATACGCCAAAGAGAAGGAGAAGAAAAGAGGAAACAGAACTAGTAAGCTGTAACTTATAACTACACAAACCAAATGTCCATCACCAAAAAAGTTTGATCAAATCCAGGGAAAATAATTTCACAAATGGCAAAGCTCCAAAACAGTGGTTCTGATGCCTTACATAAGGCTCAGGGAATGTTTTCTTTGAAGATAGCAGGTATCCAAGTGTGAGATCCATGATCAGTATAGGACACAAAATGAAAAAGTAAGCCAGACACCAAAATAAATAAATAAATAAATAAATTAAATAAAAAATCATGATTGCATTTTAATTCCACATTCATTAGACAGCGGCCAGGGAGAAGATTGATGACTGTGTATACTTTCAGTTAACTGCATGTTAAGTATACAAGCTTCATCCCTGATAGTATACATGTTTCCCTTATCAGTTAGGGGTTCCTTCCTTTGCTGTTTCTTTCTATTCTCTGAAGCCTTGAAAGATTGAGATTTCATAAAATGAAATGTACTTGTTCAAGAGTATCGCTGATCTTCTTATTCAAGAGTTTAATGTAACTATATGTGCTCTTGAGGCACTTAGCAACTTCAGGAAGTACCATCAGCAATTAGAAGAATTTAGAAATAGATGGGATAAAAACGTATACTGTTCTTTCTGAAATTACTTGAATGAAGTACTGGCTGTATGATTTCCTGAAGGCCTGACACTCACTGATTCAAACAATCCAGTTAGGAAAAGTCAAGTGGATTGTCTAAAACAGCTTTAAATTAATTTTCCCACTGCCCTATCATTTAGAAATTATTACCAGCCAGTTTCCTGACTAGTGACAGACATAAGGAACAAATCTTGGATCCAAAAATTAATTTTCCTCAAAATATGGCAAACATTCAGGTTTGATTTTCTTATTTGCTTGCTGACACTGAAAATGAGATACAAAAGTAGACACTTTAACATTAGTTAATGTCTATTTTGTTGTCATTTAGAAATAGAAGTAGAGTGCTCCAACACTAAGGTTTCAACTGAAGTTATATTCAATACCCTGTCCAATATTAAGCATGCAAGAAGTCTCACTGATTTTAATAGGACTGCAGGCTTCCTCATGCTGACTTCATTTAATATAGAAATAGCATCTCTTTTGTCTCCTAGCAAGAAAGAGAACGGAGGAAAGCTGATGGTCTGGGCAAACACAAAACAGAGACAACAGATTTTTCTGATGTGCAGTAAGTCAAGCAGACAAGGCAGGAGGCTGTTTTGGCAAATATCACTCCCATTTCATGACAAAGGATCTGGGAAGCTACAGGCCAGACAGTCTCACCTCAATCCCTGAGAAGATTATGGAGCAAATCTTCCTGAACATCATTTCTGAAGACACAGAGGAAATATAGGGGATGACTGGTTCAGTACACAAGAGGACAGAAGTGGATGCCATTCACTTTGACTTCAGTAATTTTTTATTTTTTTTTTCCTGTCCATAGTTTCACAAGACATTTTTTCATCCTGCCTGGGAAGGTATGGCTTGTGTGGGTAAAACCCTATCTGGACTGCCAGCCTCAAAGAGCTCAAAATCCAAAGGGCAGCCAGTTGCTAGCAATGTTGTGTTTGCAAGTGTTGATCAGTATCAGTAGGTATTGCTTGATACCTGCATTAACAAACAGGACACAACCAATAGCTGCCTGTTACCAATACGCTACAGACAACAGGACACGGTGTTCACCAGAGGATCTCTAGCCTGCATGCTGTTCGGTGCTATAGACTTGTGTCACTAGAAATTATGTACAATAACTAGATAAACTGTGTTGCAGTTTTTGCGCTCTGCTCTTGTCCTTTCACTGAACATCACTGAAAAGAGTCTGATCTCATCCACTTGACCCTGCACTTTGTGTATTTATGAACAGTGATTATACCACCTCTCAGTCTTCTCCAGGTTGAAGACTCCTATCATCCCATTTCTTTAAATGTTAATATAAGTGTTAGAAATTAAATCTCTCTGATAATTTTTTTTTTGTTAGTTTGTTTGTTTCTTGAAAAACTAAAAAATAATTTATCTGGAAATAATCTTATTTTTTCCAAGGGAAGTATAAAGCATTTCCAAAATAAAAACCATCCCAAAAGATACTTAGATTCTTCATAACTCCCACCAGTCTCTGCTGTAACTAAATAAAAAACACCTGTATGGGTGATTCCTGCCTGAAAGATGCTTTTAGTCATACCTTGTGGCACATAGCTCTTCACCTTCTGTTTCATGTTAGAGACCTGAACATAAAGGGGCTCGTAGCCTATTCATTTGTGTTGGTTGGTTTGATAGTCCAGGAGAACAGCAAGTTCTGTTTGTTCACTTTGCTTCTACCCTAATACTTCATGAAAAGACACACTGTGCATCAGCACTTGCTCTGTGCCATAGATTTCCAACCTTTTTGCTTGCCTGGGCTGCAATGAATGAAAAGGAATTGTCTTGAGCTGCATATCTGTACTTTGCTCCAAAAGTAATCCTTCCTATTTATTTCCATGGAAACTATAACAGATACAGCGAACACACTAACACTATTCAATAGAGCAAATTCTCATCTACAAAATACTATTTTTCAACATGGTCATCACCATTAGCAATGAACAAGAGCCTGCACACTGCTCTCACAAAAATCTGCACCAGTGGAGGTGACTCACTGTTACTGTCGCTAATGCTGAAATACACCACCCACCTTCTCACTGTGCTCACATCCTTGGTTTGGTCTTCATAAACATTCAGCAAGTATCGATGAATGTCAGTGGGTGACATTTTTTCTGCATGGAAAAGTTCAGATGCCATTCTGTCAGACCGCTCTTCTGCTGCCATCTGTCACACAGCAGCAAAATGTAATGACATACTGGTGGGAAGGTTCAACTTCTACTGCCATAACACCAACATAATAAAATAGGAAGCATTACTTTCAGAGCAGCCCTCATAAAATGCATAACATAGTTAGTGCATACAAGTAACAAAAGTTACTTTAGTTTTTAAAATTTTTATTAAAACATAAAATATTTGACCTTGTTTCTGTGAAATTAATGCATTAATCTGCTTTCTGTATTTCATCCTTGAAAAGAGCAGTTCATAAATGTACATACTGCCTAAAAGTGATGATGTGAATAAGGCATGATTGTGAAGCGAGAGATGAGTTTCTCTGGAAAGAGAGGGCTTTTAGAAGTCTAGAGAGAGAGAAAGATCAATTTTTTTAAGTCGAGTATCTGTTTGCAACTCTATACATTCCATTTCAAAAT
>PPHD01012948.1:0-14108 GCA_002909625.1 Bambusicola thoracicus | reverse complement strand
TTTTTTTTTTTTTTTTTTTTTAAGGTTTAGATCCAGATAAGCATCTTGGAAAAACATTGGATCAAATGGAGCCTTATCTTTTGGAGGTATTACTGTATTACTGAAAAAATACTCATAGGCAAAGTTGTAATTTGAATGTGATACTGTAGGAAGTCAGAAAAATTAACAGCAGGTAATGGATGTGACATGATCATATGTGATATAAAATTTCTCTGTTACTATCACTATCTGAATGTTTTGTATCATATTTTACGTAGTCAGAATGCATACAGTAGGGCCTTTCAGATTTGAGTAAGAAATTTATTCCTGAGCATATACTAAATTCTGTCCATAGAGATATGTAGTCATCACAGCATGGAAATGCTCACAGATAGCTCATACATTTTCTTAAAGAAAAGGTGTATAGCTAAGAATAAGAAACCCAGATTTTGTACATCTTCTTTGAGTTTGAAGTATCAAACATTGAGCTATGAACAGTCTGAGAATAATTGTCCTTAAAGTGTGTTTTTCCATGTTGTCTGTGAAGAAGTGAGCTTACTCTTTTGTTGTCCTCAAGCAAATTAACAACCCTGCCCTGGTTTCAACTGAGACAAGAGTTGATTTTATTCATAGTGTTTCGTATGAGGCCATGATTTTACTTCAGGAGAAAGACAAATTTGATAACAGTGATGTTTTAGTAATTGCTGAGCAGGTGCTGTAAAGAGCCAAAGACTCATAGTATTGTAGAATTTTCCGAGTTGGAAGGGGCCCACGCTGATCACCAAGTCCAACTCCAGGCTTCACACAGGACTGCCCAAAATCCTGACCCTATGTCTGAGAGTGTTGTCTGAATGTTCCCTTAACTCTGGCAGTTTGGTGCCTCACCCACTGCCCTGAGATGCCTTTTTCAAGTGCCTGAGCACCCTCTGATGAAGTACCTTTTCCTAATACCCAACCTGAACCTCACCTGCCTTGCCAGCAAGGTGACTAGAAGGAGCTGGGAGAGGACAGAACTAGGACACATGGCTCAAAGTGGCCAAAGGAATGTGCCAAACCTTATGGCATCATGATGAACGGTAAAACTGTGGGGAGTTGAGGGGGCAGCTGCTGCTTGGGTACTGGCTGGTCAGCAGTCAACAAATGGTAAGAAACTGCATGGTGCATCACTTGTTTTATGGGGGGAAAAAAAAAGTGAAGCATTAAGTGGGAAGAACTTTGAATTAGTTTTGCAATATTTTTCTCATTACATACAGGAGGTTGAGTTCTTAAGTACAATGATGATCTGCTATTCATGCTTTTTATCATGAGTATTGGTTCAGGACAGTGGCAAGAAACATTCCTGATTTTTTTTTTTTCTAAATTATAAGACCTTAATTATTGAGGAGTGGTTGCTATGTAATTGCTAAATTACTAAATTGTTCTCTTGTATGACTATTTCTAGCATAGCAGAAGCCCTTGCTTTTTACACTGAAGAATTTTTGGCAACCTGCCAAATCTCTGAGGCTGTTCACTCTCTCCTTGGGATTTATTAATAGAATATTAAATGTATATTATGGTAATATTTGTCTGTACTTCTGTCCCTATTAATAGAACAAATTTTTTTTTTTAGTCATTTGTGTGCTTGCCTTATAAGTTGATGAGTAATTTTGGATGTAAAGAGCATTTCTATAGTTATGTAGAATTTCTGACTTAGGAAAAATGTCTATGCTTGGGCAGGAAGCACTGGAAGTCATATATACTATCTTATATTACGCAACTTCAGTCAGAAAGTTAGCTTTTCTCTTTGTCTGTTGTACCCCAAGTCAGAAGGGGCCATTCTTTTGGTAATGTTTGTACTCTTCTTTTATACACCCTTTGTCTGATTGTGTATTTGAGTTAAGATGAATAGTCTAGAAGTTAATTTCTTCATATATTTCTTAAGGATTTTGAACTGGACTTGCATTTTTAGTTGCGTAATTTTTAATTTTCTGGCTCATTTGAGACCAGTCCTAGCAATCACAAAATTTAGATTAGAGTCTACGTTGTATCATTATGAATATAACTCACAGTTTGCAAAGCAAAATATATTAGTCTTTGAAAAAATGTTAATATTCTAAACAATTAAAAGACAAGTTTCTGTTGTCAATGATAGCATCTTTAAAATACCACCCACTTGTGAAATGCACATTAAATGTCTGTTCTATGAGTAAGAGCTGCTGAACGTCCTCAATTCCTGTTGACATTAGTGGGAACTAAAAAACTCTTTAGCACCCAGTGGAATTGCTGACAAGCATGATCTCAAAGCCAGTAGCATTGAAAAAATGGATTTCCCACCACAAACATAATAAAGCGTCTTTTACTTCTTGAGTATTTGGTGTTAATTGCCTATGATTATTACAGGTACTAATATTTGCAAGCAGAACAACCAATTTTAAAAGTAACTTCTTTTCACAATGGAAAAGGTTACTGTTAGAAAGATCTTGTTCAGATTTCTCTCCTTCATTTTATATTATGGTTTTATTTAGGGGACGTCATTTATTTATTTATTTTATAGAAGCTCCAAGAAGAAGAATAAAAGGTTTTGACTAACTGTTTTGTAGATTGTCCATTCTTATTGTATCAACATTAATTATTCTTGATGTATTTGTCCTGTAGAAATCTTTTTGCTGTTGTTGACAGATGAAGTTCTTTCTTGTGTCAGAAGTGTAATTGATAAAGAGCACTTGATTAAAGGCTTTCTTCTGTTCATTTTCTTTTTAAGAAAATATGAAAGGGAAAATGAAAAATGTCTCCAATAGTAATACAGTAAAAATGATTTAATATTTCTTACAGAAGAGATTCAGATTTTCCACCACAAGAACACTATACCACAAGGTCACATAGGGTATTACCAACGTATTGTTTTCTCAGATTGTTTACCCTTTCCTTCAAAAAAAGAAAGTTTGGAGAGGACTTAGGCCTTTTGTTTAACTAACCAGAATTATAATGAACTGTTTATCAATTGCATTCTTCTTCCTCAAACAAATGAAATTTGGTTCATACTCCACAGTCACTGATGTTAATCATATCTGTTATTTGAAATTTACTGAATTATGTAATTATCTGTTTTAGTGTGATTCCCAGAGCTTCAGGAATATTTATAAATATATCAACTTAGAAACCATATTTAGTTTGATTTGGAATGGAAATAACACATTATTACCTCTTCATTTTTTGCTTTTGCTTTTTACTTTTGACTTGGAAAGTTCAATTTATGAGAATTTTTGAGAACAAGATAGTTATTTACAAAAGTATGAAAGCAATTGTTAACTCTGTTGCCAAAGATTTTATTTGCTATACACTGCTATGTGAAGTGCTACATCTTGTATTGATTTATGGTACAAGCTTCTCACAGAAGTGAACTATTTATGCCAAAGGGAGAGAACCAGATTCGTGTGCCTGCACAAACTTTCCAGTCTCTTGTGGAAGAATGATTAGGATTTGATTTGTTTATCTGAATACTGCAGTACCAGTTCTACTTAAAATATAACACAATGGTAATTCATAGATTATTGTGATACACAATACAAAGAAATCAAGAATCTTTTGTGTGATATGTGAGTTTTTATTATTTTAATGAGTGGTCTTTTAGAAGGTACACACTGAAGTTATCAGCAAAATGTGTTTGAGTGCTTTACTGTATTACCCGTGTATTTAAATTTTCCTCTTATACTAGGTTTCTGAGAAATATGGTGTCCACATTTGCGGAGAAGGTGGAGAATATGAAACATTCACTTTGGACTGCCCTCTCTTTAAGAAGAAAATAGTTGTGTAAGGAACAGTTTCTTTCATTTCCTTTTATTAAAGCAATGAGAGCGTTTTCACATTTAGCTTGAGGCAGCTTTTGTTGGCAGAGTGAAAAACATGTCCTCTAAGTTCACAAACACTCACTTTGTTTAACACTGGCCAAGTCCTCTGAAGACCTAAATCAATACCTGACAAGACGAGGCCTTCATAGAAAGCTATAAACTTCTTAGACATTTGCACTTTCGTTTACTTGCTGATTATGGCCTGCAGTAAAACTGGTACCTACACACTGACACTTTTATCCTTTCATGAAGTGTGAATTGCCTGTAATATTTATCTTTCATTACAGCTACATTTGATAAACTGCCACATCAGTAGCCTGTGGGTTCCATTAACTCTGTGTGTGTGCATGTGTGCAAGTGAGAGTGTGTAAGTTTAGTAGCTTAGAATGATAACAAAAACATTTTCCTTCCATTATTAGAGGATAAAATACAAACATGGGGTGAATCCATCTAATGTATAGTGAGTAGCTTATTCCTTTGACATAAATTGCTAAAATCTGTGTAGTGTGATATGAATGTTTGAGTCTTGTTGTAAGTTTCTTGTTAGTCTGTTAAATAGCTAAGTCTGCTTGCTTTCAGTGAGATGTTTCAACTGCTGTTCCTTTTCATAGCCAAGTAAACAGATTAGTAATTGTGTATTGATGATGGTCATCTTTACAGAAGGTCAAGATTATTATGCATGTAGACATGGTAAAGCTTCCACAGTGAAGATCTATTTGTTTCATTTTTCCATACCACTGGTATCTGTCTGTATAGAGCCGAGAATCAGAAACTGTTTGACTGTTCCATTACAGGGTGAGTAAGAGCAATAGATAAAATGTGAAAAGGTTTAGCAGCTGCTACAGTGGAAGTCTGGTTAGCTGAAATATCAGTTGGCTGCATGATATGTCCTATGTAGTCAACTAAAAAGCTAGATAATTTGAGTCTGGAGATATTCATTTTTGCATTTAACATCTGATACAATTTCTACAGAATTCTGAGAAACTCATTTTGTTAGAGAAATACTACCTGTTACCAGTTGTGGCCTATGCAGTATTGCAACACTTCCAACAAAAAGTATTCTTTAGAAGATGGGTAGCTAGGTTATAACTGATGGATGAAATACACTTGTGTAAGTTTTTGGCTTAAATTTGTTTAGTTTATTGTTTACATTATTAACTATATTTGATTTCTCATGCTACAGATTAAATGTGGGTATTCCATTAGAATTGGATATGCAGTTCCCCAGTGTTCCTTTGGAAAGATCTCTTTGCACACCTGAAATAGATTGAATAGTTAGTTCTAAGTATACATTTCTATAGTGGAAACTGAATAGCTACACTGGCATTTTGTTTCGCAGGCTTAATTAGGCCTCCTTAGCTCTCTCCTACTTTGTCATAAAAGCATAACTTTGAGGGCTGTTCATGTAAAAATCTATTACCTTATGAGTTTTTACAATAAAAATATTTGTAGTTTCTTTTTTATTAAATGTTGTTTGTAATCATTTGTTATTTATGAGTTATTTTTACAACTTTACTTAGTTTTTATTCTTGTTTTTCATATTCACTGTGTGAATCAAAACAGACAGTGTAATCATGTTGTTAAGCTGGTAGTTTCCAGATGTTTAAATAGCCATGGTTGTGATATACATCCTGATAATTTTTATTTTATTTTTTTTAATCTTAAATGGTATTGTAATGTATTACAAGCTAGTGGTCAAAACCTGTACAAATTTTTTCAAGGTTCCTAAATTCCTTCGAAACATTTTGCTAGTGTAAGTTTCTGTGGAAGACACTGGAGATGATTCTTTCCTATATAACAGTTACAGTGTATTAACTTTGGCTAGCTGGCAAATGCTCATCAACCTACCCTCTCACTTTGCAGGGGAAAAAATTAAGGTGCAAAAGCTTGTGGGTCAAGATAAGGGCAGAAAGATGGCTTAGTTAAGACCATCATGGGCAAAACAGACTTGATTTGGGAAAGGGTAATGGACTGCTCCAGTGAGCAGCTCAATTAAAAATCATAGGTTGCAGCTCTAGCTAGAAACCAGCTCCTGCTTTGGCTCTCCACAAGCAATGGCCTTACTCTGGCCATGTCTGACTGTTCCTCCACAGAATTATCTCTATGGTCTGTACATGGAGATCTGATCTGTCTGTTGTCTCTTAGGCTGCAGGGGAGCAACCTGCTCCACCATGGGCTTACAGGGTACTTCTGTTCAGCACCTGGAGCACTTCCTGTCCTTCTTCTGTGCTGATCTCAGTGGCTGCAGGGCTTATTTTTCTCACATTTCTTTTCCCACTCCTCTCGCACAACTGCTGTTCAGCATTTCTTATTGTTTCTTAAATGTTATTCAGAGATGCTACTTGTGTGGCCAATGAGCTCAGCTTTGGCCAGTCATAGGGTCCTTTTTTGGGCCAGCTGGAACTGGGGACAGTCCCTGGTCTCTTCTCACAGAAGGCACCCCTGCAGCCTCCCACACCAAAACCTTATCTAATATGCCCATCATTTACAATGCTACTTTTGGGTAGCATTTTTACTGGTTACTGCTTTTGTCAAATGAAACTTGTGACTGTGTTTTCACATTGTCATCTTTGAAAAAGGAAATCTGCTATATCAGGAAGAAGATAACCTTTATGTGTCAGTTATGGAGAAGTGGGAATTGTTTTAATGTAAGAATATGTGGTTAATTTTGCTTTTGAATATTAAATTAAGTCTTGCAAAGCCATTCAATCATCATTTAAAAACATGCTTCACAAACCAAGCATGCCAAAATGAGTGAAATATTTGAAAATAAACAATATTTAGCAGAGAAACAGAGATCTTACAATAGAAATACTCAACCAGGAGTCAGATGGGGTTTATCTGGCTTTACCAGAATGTCTGCTGTCATCTTTCTTATGCTCAGTATTTAAGAGATACCAAGCACTTCCTGTCTGGCATTACACTCATATTTATAGTGCAATTGATTGACACCTCTGGAAATCATATAGTTATTGTCTATGTGAGGACCATCTAATATCTAATGTTATGATAAAGGCTTATTAGTATGTATGGAATACAGAATGCTTCAATTTGTTTTCTTTCTAAGTTAAATTGATGTGTCGAAAATGTTTTGAAAGTATAATTTTGCATTGATTACTTTATCGTTAGCTCTGTGCTTAGGTTTAGAATCTAAATATGTAAACTTGAGAAGAAAAATGACAAAGAAGACTTGCCCTAACTTGTATTTGTTTTGTGAAAACATTACTTGCTCTTCAGGATGACTGAGGGATCAGACAATTAGAACAGTCTTTCAAACTATTTTTTGTTGTTTTCTAAAGTCTTCTGAAAATGTTCCTTAACAAAATTCATAATGTAATTATGTTCCTAAGGAAAATTATGACTTTCAGAATGAGATGGACTTCTCTTAAAATTTTCAGAGCCTTTCAAGTGACTGTTTTTTTTATTTTAAGCTCTCTGCTAGTAATGTTGTTTAATTATTTACTTCTTTTACTATCTCCTAAGCTGTACATAATGTCCAAGTTAATGAATTCCTGTGTTTTGAATTGGTGACTTATTGTTGATAACAAGATTCTTATAGTTTCCACCTGTTTGTTACATTTAATATTGAATAATACAGTGCATCTTATCAGTTAAGACAATGATTGTATGTTGTGAGAGGCTGATAGAAAATGAATTAATTGGAAAAAAATATTTTGATATATTTAGTAATACTATTCTCAACACCACATGATCTGCCTATTTGGAGCCATCAATTGAGAAATATTAGCATTTTAAACCAAATACCTTTCTGTGGTGCCATCCATGTGTTAACTGTCCATTTCAGGAATGCATTTCATACTTAGAAGAAGTGTTTACAGTACTTCTTGAGCATCAGATAAGATCTAAAAACTTCTACAGTTATAGAACTGTTCGCACAAATATCAATGTTTAGCATGCATGCTGCGCTGTTGAATTGGTACATGTTGGGATACGGCTTCTTTTACTCCATAAAAGTATTTTCTAAAAGTATACTTATTCAATATTTTTAAAGTATTTTTTTTAAAGTGACTAGGTATTGTACAAAATTGTACAACAAATAACCCTAAAATATTATTTTTCCACTTGCATATAACCTTTTCTGAAATTTAACTACTGCATCTATCTACTGAATAGAATCATAGAATCAATTGCTTAGGTTGGAAAAAACCTTAAAGACCATCCAGTCCAACCAGAACCTAATCATACTACCCTAAAATAGTATCAGACTTCCCCATTGCCGTTGTTTCCTTCAACAGCAAACAGTGTTTATTGAGATATTATCCTCAGACACTGGAGATACACAGGTACCAGGTATCATTGCCATCTCAAAGTATGTTTTTATGATTTCCATCAATGTGTTCCTACTACTAAAAATTTCCCAAGCGATATTCTACCCATTTACAAAATTCCTGTTTGAATTGGTAGACACTGTGACCATTTGAAAAGAATTACTTTAATCTTAATAGACTGTCTTTAAGAAGTCCTAAAAGAATGTGATATTTAAAACTTAAAGATCTTGATAGTAATTCTCAAGAATGAAGCTATAGACTTGATAATAAAGAAATTAAAAGCTTATTAAAAATGAAGTAGAATTTTTTATGCTAAAGATGTATTGTACAATACAGTGATGGTGATTGCATTAAGTAGTTTTGATTTTAAATCCTAAGCCACATTTTAAAAAGCAGATATTTCTGTTGATTTTATGCTTTCATTAAGTCAGTGGAATCTGGCCAACTTCAGCTGTATCCAGTATGCATGTATCATTACCAGAAATCTTGTTTGGAATCCCCAGGCCAAACTCATTGAATACTGTGAAGTTTTAAGTGCACTGTGATTTCAAGAAAATTATCTGTCTGTCTTCAGCATTTCTTATAGGAATTTTCAGGTTTTCTTGTAATGCATTTGAGTTTCTCACTTTCTGATGTTTATTTCCTAGAGCTACCTTTTGCTTAAGTAGTAAAATCATGCAGATGGATATAACAGATAAAGCCTCTTGTGAATCAAAATGTGACAGATTGTGTCTGTAAAAATAAAATCTACAATTAACTAATTTGAATCAGCACGCAGTAAGTTTATCGTTGCTACCAACACATTTGGCATTAAAAAGTTGTGTCTAGTAGTCTTCAGTATCAGAAGCAAGATGGTCAAATCAGTCAGGTTCTCAGCATGAAATATTGCATAGTGTTAATACTTCAAGAACTAGTCCCTGGAGCATTAATGGTGAAAAACAGACTTTTAAAAATCTCACATTGATAAAATGAAAAGATTGCATTACTTATTAGTCTCTGGAATGCAAAATATAATGTCAGTTATGATTGCATAGGCTGTATCTAGCTAAATATCTTTATTCTGATCTGGAAGTATAAATTTTTCCTTTTGAAAATTAGTGAAGATAGCATGATGTTCAACAGAACAATTTTATATGGCAAAAACTTTCTTAATCATTGTAAAAAAAATTCTCAGTTGGTTATCTTTCACTCTTTTACATGGTGAGTAAGCATTGTCAATGTGTTAAATTGTACATTAATATTTATATGATTCTGATAACTTTGCGTTTCAGAGATTCAGCAAAAGTGGTTATGCATTCAGCTGATGCATTTGCACCTGTGGCCTACCTTCATTTTCTGGAAATGCACCTGGAGAGTAAGGCAAGTAAATTTCAGATGTCTTCTTCCTTTAAAGCTATACACATGTTTTCTTGTGTTGCATTGTCATAGTTTGAAGGTAAGCTACATCTTTTTATTTGTGTTAATTGAAATAAAGATGTACATATTTAGTTGAATTTCAGAATATGACATATGAAAAACTCACTATAAATGCTTGCTTGTTGAATGAATGAATGAAGGTAATATATTTGTGTAGCATTTTTTTCATTTTGAAATATTAGGGTATTCAGCCAGCATGGTGCAGTCAAGTAGATATGTAACCTGCATCATACAGCCAGCCACAGAGTAGAATGCATCTGTATTAGGAAACGTATAAACATTGTTGGTTTGCTTGGAGGTGTCCTCTCTTTATACTGTTTCTGTTGCAGAGTGGACGATTCTAAAACCTTCAGAACCCCTAGTGCCCTAGTATTAAACATGCTGATTGTTTAATCTTTTCTGTATGAAAGTTGCATCTAATCAATGACTTTAAAACATTGTAGAGAAGAATTCTGATCAAGGAGCTTGAAAGAATTGTCCGTAACTAACAGGGATTCCCTCAATAGTTCCTGATTGAATGGAATATGGAGAACAAGAATAGGAACTCCTGTGATTTACATATTGCAAACTTACATGTGAGATAAGAAAGTAAGATGAAAAAGTACTTTTCCTAGTTTTTGTCATATACACATCTCTATTTTCTTCTCTATATACACTTTTTCTATTTTTCTCTTCATTATTTTGCAGGTAAAATATCTTTTTCTTACTCCTTAACATTTGTAAGTGCTTCAACTTTGTTGAAGATGATCTTCCTGCCACTACTGCAGTCATCTTTTTATAGTTCTTCCCATTTCTTTTTATGCTTTGCCAATCACTGAACTTCTTCTGGTTGAAGGGATTGTTACCAAATGTTATTACAATTATTACAGTTTTTGTTTACATCTCATCTCTCTTGAGGGATGTTTCATTTTTTATACTTTTTTTCTGTGCATAATGCCTTTTTTAATGTTATCATTTCATACAGGTAAAAATCTGTGCTTTTTTTCTCCTATGGTATCCTCACTGTTCCCATAAAAAGTAAATGGAATTTTATCATTTTTGTTTCTAATTTGATACTTCTTTCAGATATAAAATGGTAAGTATATGTGAGGAGAATCTGAATGTCAACTAACTACATGAGACAAACCCAAATAGGCCGAATAAGTGAAAATCTAGAGACACGTGGTGGGGACTAGTGATATATTAATATTCCTTTGGGGATCCTGACTTTTCTTGCTTTTGACAAACTTAATGCTAAAATGCACCATATATCACTAAAAAATGACAGGCTAGGGAAAAAGAACAACACAAAGCTTTACATAAATCAGGAAAAAGTTGTATTAACATGTATAATATTTTATATAAGAATGAAGATTTTTACTTTTATTTGAATGGAAACTCTCTTCCCCTTCTTATGTAGATGTTTTAGATTTGATTAAAGCCTCACAGTTTCAGGCAGTATTGTAATAAATCTTATTTCACATTCCTTTGTAGGCAAAGCTGTCACACTCATAGAGAAGTAAGGTTTACAGAGACATACCCTGCATTTTGGTAGATAAACTAATGTTTTGTAGAATTAAAAGAAAAACAGTCTGTTTTCTGCTGTGTCTGTGTCATGAGGAAGAGCATTAGAATCTTCTGGCTATAGATTAATTTTGTGTCATGTTAAAATAAGCTAGGTATTCAAGAATCTATGAATATGGAGAGCCAGTCAGTCCTACAGAGCTCAACACATTACTAGGCACAGTTTTACTGTGTAATGATAGAGAGGCCTTTAAGATTAATATGCCTGTAGCACTGTACTTTTTCTTACTCCTTCATGCTTTACAAGCCCTACAAAAAATTTTAAATATCACTTAGTAGTTCAGCAGTTGAAAGCCAGTCTTACAATAACAAATCACTGCAGGGGAAAAAAAAGACACACAGAACAGTTTCAGACTTTCAGAAGATTACTGAAATTTGAGCAAAAATTCTCAACAGTGAGAATGAACAGTGCATAAGCCACTTAGGTAAGGTCTTGTAGAAACTGTTAATAGACTGCACAGGGATGTGTAATTCTAGTAAGCATCATGACATCCGTTTTGTTATCATTTCAGCTGAGATATGTATTTTTAATTTTTATTTTGTGTTCAATTTATCTTAGTTATTTGCCACAGATGTTAATTTTACATTCTCTGCAATGTACCTTATTATTGTTATGCACTTGTTATGCTAGTATACCTTAGTCTCTGCTGTCTTTCCTTATCTAGAATGTATTTTCTTCAGATAAATCTCTTCTTATTTAACTACAAAGCTTGAGTAGAAATTTGTTTTAGATTGTTTCTGGCAGCAAAATGAGCTCCTGTGCCTGGGGGAAAATAACATCTTACTTACTGTTCTGATTTAATATGCTACTGTGAAACCTCAAGATGCATTCTTGTATACTTGAAACTTTTTTTCTTTTTACCTCCTTTTTTTCTTTCATTAACAGTGACACCAAAACAGATAAAGAGATCATTAGATGTATGATTTTATTATTAGAACACTGTTAGAAGTTAGGCAAAAAAACAGCTTAAGAAAACTTTTTTCAAAGGTTTTCTACAAAAACATAAAGAATAAATAATGCTCATAAAACACACATGCTTAAAATTCATGATTGCTTCATTTACTTCATTATGGAAAAAAAAGGTCACCACATACATAAAACAGATACCTAGCTTCATTGCTATTTTACTTTTCCAATAACTCTGTGACTTTGCATATTTAAATTGTAAGATGTTCTTTGCTGAGGGGAGCAATTTCTGAAGAATTTTCCTATACCTCTAAACCAAATGTATCAGATTTGTTATGCAATATAAATATAATTATTGTTTAAAATTGCAAGTTTTTTAATAGACAGTAAATTGAACTTTCAGAACCTTTGTATTTGCCCCATTTTATACTATTCTGTTACTATGTTGAGCTGTTCTGGGTTTTGAATTATAAGGAACAAATTAAAGCTTATGGAGCTTCTTACGTGAGAATTCTTTCTGAGCATATTTCTGATAACAGTAGTGAATGTATTAACTATCAGTCATGCTTTAAGATTTGCTGTTTGTCACATTCAATAATGAGTGCTTTGTTCCCTGAGTCCCAGTGAGTAGGAATACATATAGATAAAACAATACCAACTGTCATAGTGCAGCCCCTTAGGTTAGAGTTAGTCCAGGATTAGAAAGAACCTCATAGCTTTCTATCTACTCTTGGCAGAAGAAATGGAGCCTGATTACCTATAAAGGAGTCATGTTTGATGCTGTACTTCCTTGATGCGTAGTAGTGCATTGTATTTACCTACCATGACATGATACTTATTCATTTTTCTGTATCTGGGTGGAACGTGTTGCTGAAACGCAAGCAGTTGTGCCTCTGTTAAACATCAGCAAATCAATTTCACAGGCTAATGTAGAGATGATTTTTAAAATATTTGTAAAAGTTAGGAAAGATGTTTGGTAGATATGTACATGCCTTTTGTACTTAAGGCGCATAATCCTGGAGGTTAGATTTGATTTAACTTTGTGGCCTGTTTCTGTCCAGTTTCTTCTACCTGAATTATTATAATCCATCTCCACCTAAGACTTTAACTTCAGGTATTAGACTTTGTAATTGGTGTTAAGAGGAGCACAGGAGGGAATTTTGCTGTTTTGTTTGGTTGCATTTTTTTTAATACTTTGCCATCACTAAATGGTATTTCTTCTAGGTAACCTTCAATTTCCCTTCTGCATCATAAAAATATGGGAAACTACAGTTTGTAACAAATAACTTCACAAACTTTGTAACAAATAATTGCAGACATCTTTTCATTGTACATTGATTTATTTCAAATAGTAGGATAATAAATCAAGGATTTTCTTTCATGCTTCATTTGGTTGCAGACTAAGTCCAGTTCTCTGAAAAAAAAAATTTTTTTGGAGAGGTCTCTTCATTATTTTAAAATCTTTCAGAGTAGAGAACATTCTTTCCTATGTGTATATATACTATGCTTGAAATACTGCAAGGAGATGTACATGGTCTCCCTCATTATATTTATTTCAAGGAGTTATACTATCAAGGTAAGCTGCAAAGAACAGATTATCATAGTCCTCGTATGTCTTACGTCTCATGAGCTTTCTACCATGCTATATTCTCATTGCTGCTTAGTGGGAAACCTTCAGTTGTGGAATTTTGTTGTGATGGGTTTTTGTACCAGTTTCTATGGTGGTGAATGTAAGCTTTTTAAGAAGGCAATCTGTTGTTTTCATAAAAGACCACTACATGGAATTTCAGCTGTATCAGTCAGAGTCCTAGTTCCAAGGCTTTTTCAACCAGAGAATTTGGATCTTGGAACACTCATGCATTTGCTTAACTTCATTCTGAGTGTGCTTACATCAATGACAAGAGTTATGTGAATATATTTAACCATATGCATGTATGCAGGCTCTGATCCAAAATTAGTTTGGTATCACAATGTACAGTGAGTGAGGGAGAAACAGTCTACAAAAATGGGAAAATATATTGCTTCTGTGAAGTAACATGAAAATGTTATGTGGTAAAATAGGTTCTGTAAGATTTAATTAAAATGTCATTATAGCAAGCTTGATTTTTTTTTTTTTTTAAATAATGA
>PPHD01012947.1:0-17671 GCA_002909625.1 Bambusicola thoracicus | reverse complement strand
GGCGCGATGGCACCAGGCCGGCAGGAGCTGCCCGGCGGAGGAAGGTAACGGCGGGGTCTGGGAAGAATAAGGCTACGATCAAGGGCAGAGTCGTGAAGTCGGCGATAGGTAAGTCCTGGTTTAGCTCTGGCGGAAAGCAGCTTTACTGCTCTTTGCACTCTCAGGCCGGGTCCCTCTGTGGTGTCCTGCAGCCCCTGTCACGATCACTTGTAGCTATCCCTCCCAGTCATCCTCGTAGCAGCCCTCAGGTGCTGCCTGGGCAAGCAGGTGATGTGTTTTGTCTCCCTGTGCTCTGACCTAGAGGAGTATCACAAGAAGAAAGCTGTAAATCACCTCAAAACAAATTTGCTGTACATGACAAGCGGACGATGCGTTGCTGACAAAGCCGTCACCCAACAAGTAAGGATAACACTTCTTTCTTCCCCTGAGGAGCACAGATGAATGGGGAGTATCTCCAGATCTTCCAGCTTAGGCCCTGTGCAAAAGAGTTAAATTTCTGCCTGGGAGTGGCCTTGAAGTGTTTGTTAGTGCTCAAGCAAAACACCTGACTAAGCTTTAAATTTTTGTTGATAGCTTATTTCTTATAGTGTTCTCAGATACTAGTTAAAATCTGGTAACTGTTGACTTCTCTTGGTTACCAAAGGTATTTCGCAGCAAAGAAGTCCTGGTTCAGACTTCCCTGCTGTTCTTTGAACTGTCCTCTTCTGTAGCTAAAAGCTGTTTTAGCAGGGAACCAGACATGCTGCTGGCTCACGTTGTAGGAATTTCATAGCATCTTAAATTATGTTTCTCATAACCTGAACATTTAACCAATGGTCTTTCCCAAATAATAGTTCTAAGCCAGGATTTGAAGGTAGCAAACACCACTAGATTCTTAGGCTGTTTTTATGACAACACTTTTAACTTAAAGAAACTAAGTGATTTAGGCCAGTGTTTTTCAGGTTTGAGGTTGTAAATGGCAGGGATGACATATTAAAAAAATGTCAGGGGAATTCTTCCAATTTTTTGGGTTTTCTAGTTGTCTCTTAGAGACACAGGACAAAAGAAGGCTACAGTTTCAGAAGTTAAAATCAATATTGCAGTCTCAGTAAGAGTTACCAGAAAGTAGCTTCCATAGTTGGTGCTTGCTGCTGTCCCAGTGACCTGCTTTGGCCAAGATAATGTTTGCTTCTCACACTTCTCTGGAGGCATTCCAGAATGTAGCAGGGTACTAGCAGAATAATAAGGGTGTGGCAGGCGTGCTTGAAAACTAATGTTGTGTGATTTGGTCCGGATGACAGTGAATGTTATTTTTCTTTTTGTTTTTCCCGAAGGTTCTTACACAGAACAGAGGCAGGAAGTCAAAAGATCGGCCTGCAGAGAAGAAGGAAAAGAAGAAGCCTGAGGGCACTGTCTTTACCGAGGAAGACTTCCGTAAATTTGAGAGAGAATACTTTGGAATCCCATGAACAGCATGAAAGGGACTCTTGCAGCTCCGGTCCATCTGCAGCTGAGTGCTCAGAAAGCAGGACCGGTCACTTCCTCAGCATATTTGAGAACAGATGTAAGAGATACGTCACTTTGTCAGCAAATATACTAGCATCAGACCTGCAGAGTAACTGCACCTGTCCAGAACTCACTGCTGGAGCCATGGAGGTTCTCTGGTCTTTGCAATATGTTGTCCTTATAATTACCTCCCTCCAGCCAGCATGTCTTGTGTTCTTGACGTAGGAAGGTGGACTAAACCAAAAACTAATCTTGATCTTTGGTAAGTAAGGCATCTGCTACCGGTCTCCAACTCAATGGAGATACATTTTGGACAGCAGAAGTAAATCACTGAAAGGGAAGGATGCTTCAAAAGACTGAAATCCAAGTACTCCTGCAGTTTCTGTCGTTATTACAGCATCTGTCAGGTTTTTCTGGTATTGTAAAAAATGTTGTATGATTAAACAATTGTTGTTACAGGTGCTGCCTATCTTTGCCTTTGTGATAGCAATTGTTATGAGTGGCTGTGATTGAAGAAGACAGACCAGATCATTGTTCTGATCCAAGCATTCCTGTCACTAGGATGACTCAGCTGTGTGAATGTCCTCTCTCTGATTCCTGTTGACACATGTATTAATCTTCTCTCTTACGTGCTCAGGCTTTCAGAGTGCAGGTTGGAACTGAGATGACTCCTGTTCTGCCTGCTCAGTCACCCCTCTCCAAGAAAGATCTTATACGGAGAAAGCTGTTTCTCATGCTTCAGCCCAAGCCTTTCTTCTAAGGTTACAGCTGCCCTAGGAGGGCACTGCTGCTGGATGCTCCTGTAGGCAGGAATGCTTGTGATCCAGAAGTCAGCTCTCAGCTAGAAGATGAAATGATTTGAACCAGAGGCTGAGGTGCTGGACAGAAGGGATGGGTTGTTCTATTTTCTTTTAACGCTGCTAAATTCCTTGTTGCAATAAACATGTAGCCCAGCAGGTGGGAGTGTTGTTCCAGATGATCTTCCGTGCTAAACTACTCTAAATATGTTTTTTGGGAGCTCTTGTCACTGCCCTTTCCCACCCCTTCCTTAAGAGGATGGGAAGTGTTCTTCCCATTGGACAACAAGGGATAAGTACTAATAATGCCAACCCTTGGTTAGACTCAGGAGTTAGTTCTAAGTAGCTTGGTTCAAGTGTTAGCAGTGGAAGGAATTTGGTATCCCCCTGGTTCATCCTTAAGCCACCTGTGTTCTGTTCTTTCCATTGTGTCTGCATGGAAGGGAAGGTCACATAGATGTACTTTGTCCAAACAAGGAAATAGTGAACATACTAAAGTATGTGTTCTGGAAACTGCGTTAACAGCATGTGGGAGGGGATTTCTTGTAATAAGATCAGTTCAACTGTTTGCAGCCAAAAGTGGTAAATAAAACAGTTCAAGGACCAGTTTCCCTCTTTTTCAGTTTGTCCCTACTCCTAAAATGGAGAGATGTGTAGGAGGGGAGAGAATGACTGTGTGAAGAAGTAGTTGAGAACAATGTGTATGCAGCATAGGTCTTTATAAAACCTATGCACTCCATGCATAGTGTATTAGCTGCTCTAGTACACGTAGTTCTGCGTGGAGCTGTTGTAGAGACTATTAAAAGTGTGGAAAAGCTTGTTCTGCCATGGCTTGGCTTGAAAGGGGCAAATCTTGGGGGTGCTACTTTGTGTCGTACCCTCACCTTCAGCACTCAGCAGTTCCTTTGACCTTCAAGAAGTCCTCAGCCCCTGTACCCCTCCTCTCCCAGCTCCTCCTATGTACTCCTGTTCCTGTGGTCATTCAACTGCTGGGCCAACTTTCTGCACCTTGAGGAAAGCAAAAACATCCTTTGCTGCTGCAGAAAGGAACAGTAGGGAAGTGTGGTTCATTCTGTTTGTACAAAACCTAGCTTGTTTGCTTGCAAACATAAGTAAATAGGGAAGTTGCTCTTTCAAAGTCAATAAGGTACTTTAACGTGAGCTTCAAAGCATAACAAGGATAACAACACCCAGATACGTGGAATTTTAAAGTTGGTTGGGAGCTCTAATTACTGGCTGGGAAGAGTATTAGGGCCAACACAAGTAATCCCCATACTTGTGGCTATATGCCAAGAGGCATAGTACTTGCTTGAGAAGGTAAAGCCAACTGTCAGACTGGGTTTTGCCAGCTGAAATCAAACTTGCTTGTACAGCCAACAGTATCCTCAACTAAATTTAATTTTACCTTGTAGGAGGGAGGAAAAGCAAACAGAAGAAAAGTGTGGTTCTAGATGAACCAGCCTTGGAAATAGCAAAGATCTGGCATGTCCTACCCTTGATTTTTTCACCTTTCTCATAGAGCTGGAGCTCCAGGAGAGGATGGCATTGCTACCCGCTTGTCATGTAAGAACATGAGCTGGCCTTTGAGAGGAATGTCTTCATTGCCTGGTGGTAAGATAAAACTGAGTGTTCTCACACTCCCAACCATCAATATATTACAGACTAGTCATGCTTAGAGCATGCCAGCTCCTCACCCCAGCCGGGACCCCAGGCAGTGGCTATCTGAGTTTCATGTGCCACCTCTCTGTTGCTTGCTCACAGCCAGGCTTTGCTGCCTCACAAAAGAAAGAAGAGGGGTTAAGGAGGGAGCAGCTCCCATAGTTTCTTTTCCTACTGAACCTCCAACCTGGCCGGTTCCCACTCTGGGAGGAAAGATGCTGCATCCCACAGCCCTCAGACCTGCTGGACAGCATTTCTCTCCTGCGCAGCTGCAATCCAGGGAGGCTGAGCTCATCGGGCTGCTGGCTCTCTTCCCAGCTCTGCGACATCAGCCAAGCATCCTGCAGCAAAAAAAAAATAGAAGTGGTCGAGCTGAGGAAGAGAGGGGTGCCATCTTCTAGCACATCTCCACCCACAAGCAGCAGGGAATCAAGATGGGAAGGAGCAGCTTTAATATAAATGCAAATATAAGCTCTGGAGCATTAATAATGTGGTCAAACCTTTCCAGGGAAGTGGTTTAGAGGAGGAAGAATAGTTCCCAGATGCTCAGTGCTGGGCTGGCTTCCTGTGAGTAAGATTCACAAAGCCATTTAATGGCCTTCCTCTGTTTTGCAAATGGAAAGCAAACAGGAAAACTTGTTTGAGCAGGTATGAATGGCTCAAAGCTTCTGCTGTATCAGCAAACGTGTTCTTCCTCAGCGTGGAAAGCCATGACAGCCAATATCAGCACAGAGGTGTATCAGGAAGGCTGCAAGTATAAACTAATAAAACATGATTGCCCAGGACACTCAACAATTTCTTCCCTTTGAAATAACACAGCAAAACGAGCCTGGCTGCAAATGAACCAAGGTAGCTTTGGCAAACAAGACTTAAAATGCTGAAGCGACCATAATGGGGAGAGGAGAAAACCATAGTTGAGAGGGGTCCTAGAAACCTTTTGGAATCTCAGTCCTTGACTAGTTTTCCAAGACTGACTTCCCTTTCAAACTTGCTGATGATCCACACAATGTTGGATCCACACCTACAACACTGATGGGCTCTGAGCACCTTGGGTAAGGGGCTGGTCACTGCAGGAAGGGGAACACAGCAGCAGTGTCCTAAATAGCTCACAAATGTAATGGTGAAGCACGTGGAATTTTCTCACTTTGAAACAAGAGTAACAATCAATTGAGGAACGAAAAAGAAGGCAAGCTGCCTAATGCTTGCTTACAGCTCAAAACCCGAAACTCCAGCCAAAGCAGGCTGAACGGTTAGTAGGTTTGAGACGGATTAAAGGTTTGCATGACTATCCATAGTTTCATTAAAGAGGATTAACAGCGCCAGCCACTAACTGTTGGGGGCAGGGGAAATGGAAATCATGAAGGTTGCTCTGCCTGCAGGGTTACATACACCTTGTTCTGAAGGAATTAGCTGTTGGCAGGGCTGAGCAGCACCATTTGTATGCAAGAAAGCTCATTTATCTCCTCCACTAACTTGTCATTAATGAAAGGGAAGGAGTAGATGTCCTTCTCTGGTTGTCCATACACTGCACTGGTGATGCAGAGGAGTCAGGCTCACAGCAGGCAGCTTGTGCTTTGGAGATCCTCTGCCCTATATAAAGTTAAGATGGTTGCTGCACTTGCACTTTGTTCCCTACCATTTTTGAAGGGTACTGTAACGCTATAATGTGATGAAAAGCATAGCAATGATAGCAGGATAGCAAAGTCCTAGGCTACAGCAAGCAAGGATAAGCCCAAATGCAGCAGCTGCAGACACAGAAATAAAGGAAGAAAAATCTACTTACCAGGTAGACAGGGATCTGCAGCAAGATCCCCTTGCCTCCACTTCCAACCCTTACAGGAGGTCTAGGGAAGGGGTGAATCCTGGCGTCACTCCTTCCAGTTACTCAAGTGCATTATTTGCACCTGAGCTCTCCTGGGTTAGCCCTGCCTTCCCACCAGGTGCTCAATCATTGTTTCAAGCCATGATTTAGAACTTCCACTACAGGTGTGAACATATGAAAGAGAGAAAAGGCAACTGAAGGAGAGATGAGAGGTGGCTGACCATTACTTTGAGGACATGTGCCTGTATAATACAAAATCAGAGCTTGTGTGGAGAGCTAGCCTCATTTAGTGGCTTGTGATGCTGCATGAGTGCACTGAAAGAAGTGCAAAGCTGGGATAGATGAGTGGCTGGAACAGTACTGCCTACATCTGATCCCTTGCGACTGTGATGGTTCTGTCACCACGATACATGGCCACCATTTCCCTGCCACCAGCACAGCGCTGAGGAACGCTCCTCTCCTGAAGGACACCCTGTCCTTGCTGCTATTCTGGGCTTTCTGCCTGGGCTCTTTGGAAGCGTTTGCCATCATTCTGCTTTCACTCTCCAGCATTGCAGATGGAGGTTATTTTTGCCCCCTTGGTTCTTCCCAGGGGCAAGTGGTGGAGTCCTCAGTGACAGCGGTTTCCTCTTCTTGTTTGCAAAGAGAACTACGA
The DNA here is from genome assembly GCA_002909625.1 of Bambusicola thoracicus. Taxonomy (NCBI): domain Eukaryota; kingdom Metazoa; phylum Chordata; class Aves; order Galliformes; family Phasianidae; genus Bambusicola; species Bambusicola thoracicus. The sequence continues at coordinate 11,253 of PPHD01012947.1, read as the reverse complement.
GCACCTGGGTCTCTCTAAATGCGGGATGAAGAGGAACGTAGCTATGAATAGTGAGCTTTTATAGGGTGCAGATTGGGAAAATTCCACTGTTTCCAAATATGCAGGAAAACTGGTTTCCTCTGGGGGCCGGTAAAGCCGCTATTTCATGCACCAAAATCTATTCCTGGGAATGGTGTCACCATGCACGTAAACCACAGAGACTGCTGAATCCCTGGAGGCTCCTGCAGCCTGCAAATGTGAGATCAGTCAGGAGGCTGTCTGCTGCTCAGATGCTTTCTCCCATCTCTTAATCCAATGATCTTATAAATGCTAAATGAACATACAGAGGAACAGCCAGCCCTAATCTCCAGCCTGTGCAAAGTCTTAACTAAGTTACTAAGTATGGAAAAAGCATCATTGCAAGAGGCGTAAGATCAGCTTGTTGGCTGCCTCTGAAAGGCTGCAAGCACAAAGACAGCAGCTCCATGTGGATGCCTGAGCTGGGCAGTGTGCTTAGACAAGTCAGTGCAAGTGAGAAGGAATTAACACCCCAGGGAAGGATGCACACATCCACGTGCAAAAGCTGTTCCTGGCAATAACAAGCAGGGATTAAGGAACGTGACAGAACCACTAAATCTGGGTGTCAGCGAAGAAAATACTCATCACACACGTGATTATAAAGGGCACATCCCAAATCCTGAAGCTATTAGCGGGGGACAGCTGCACTGACCACAGTGCTTACTGAATTTCTGAATCTCACAAAACAAAAAATTCTTAATACTGCCATAAATAAAACCACACTAATAAATCTAACATCAGCAGGCTGAAACCACCCTGCTATGCAGGCTCCTACCTGCCATCTTCACATTGCTTGTTCATAACAGATAATATCACATCACCTTCTCCCAGTTGCGCCTTCCCCCCCAGCACTCCAGTATAACGATTGTCTCACAGCACAGGCTCCAATGAGAATCACTACCCTAGACAGTAGGCTGTAGTCTACCACCCTCTACTCACACTCCCAGCACCTGATGCTCTGCACGCTCATTCTCCTGATGGAGGTATCTTCCAGCTTCACTTCCAGCTCACCACCTTATTTCACACCTCTTGTACCCTGCACCATTCACCTCCATCAGGAACTCTGTTGAAGCCTGACAAGCCCAGAAACTCCCTGAAGAACCTTTTCCAAACCCCATTCATAAGCACTCTTAAATGGCTCCTCTAAAGGCTCGTAATCTTGGTGATTTTGCCTAGTTCCACACTCTGCAAGCAGAGCAGCACACGAGCTGTTTGAAGCCCCACATGATGTGGTGCAAATGAATGGTTATTTTACAGATACCCAATTACCACACAAAATTGCAAGTTTACTATAAAATAATTTATTAAGACACCATACACAGCTTAAGCAGCAAGCATATATACATGCACATGAACACTGACTACCCTACTCAGGGACTCTAGCTCTTTTGACTTTGGCCTTCCTTACCTCTTCAATCAGATCTTTCAAGTACTGGATTTCCTTACTCAGGGAATCTGCTTTCTCTTTCAGGGCCTGATTCTTCTGTTCCAAATCTCTGCACTCCCCTGACAGTGCCTCCTGTTCTGCCCTCTTCTTTTGCCGGTAACGCGTGGCAGCTGTCTTATTTTGCTCCATCTTTTTCAGTTTTTTATCTATTTTCTTCTCTCCTTTCACCTTTGCTGACACTGCCTTCTCAGCAGGGTGGTCATACGGTTTGGACCGCACAGAGCCACAGGTGGCATCTGTAGGGAATTGGTTGTCATTGGGGGATCCAAGTGAATTGGTAGGACTATGTTGGGGTGTTCCCAAATAGGAGTCTGGGCTCATGCATATTCCACTATCATCAGAATGGTTCTCCTCCTCTTTCTCTGACTTGGTGATCACTACCAGAAAGGTGGGGCCCTCCTGTTTCCTTTCACCTTCCAGAACGTCCACTTCACTACCTAGTTCTAAACTAAACGAATGGTCTGGAACAGAAGTCAGAGACCCTGGGGAGAGGGGAAAAGACCAGAGGGAAGATAAGGGGGCCATGGGATCTGCTCCAATTGGAGATTCGGGGAGACTGGTGATTAGATCAGGTATGAGTGGAGGTTCTTTGTTGTGAAATTCCTGGGTGGTAGGGTTAAATAGGAGATCACACGTGTCTTCCAACGTGGCCATCAGCTCGTCTGGTGAGACGGTGGCTTCCAGATGTTCCATACCTAACAGGGCATCAAAATCAAATTCCTTCAGATCCATCTTCTCCACCATCCACTCCATGCCAGAGAAGGCATCCTCTGAACAAGGGAAGAAAGAAATGCATATTTTTCAATGAGCCAACACAAAGTAAGCTTCTAGAAGTTATCTAGAAAAAAGAAAACTAAAAAAAAACCTAACTTGTTACACCTTCCCCCATTCTTTTTCACAGCATGAAAGATCAACTACCAGAACCTCATCCCCACCATGAGCTGGGGGAGACTGCCTGATACGATGTAACTGTCAGCTGTGATGACATTCCATCCCTCTTACTCTGAACTCTAAGAATTCGGGGTTATTTGAAACACACAACCACACTAGTTTCTTGTGACCTCTTCCCGGGAAGGCTACACTAATAGCTGCCATGTTATTAAAAGGGCAACAGAAGTGTCATTTTCCCCCACAGGCCAGCCTACTAACCAGCCATTTGCTATTGTGCAATCAATGTTGTGTGGATGCTTTCCAGGCCAGACTACACACACGTGATGTTACCTTTCCATTCCTAGAGCTTGCGCGGTTTATTTTCGAATGGGAGGGTTACGATATTTATTATGTACCATCACTACTGACGTGCTTTCTGCACATGAAATAGTGCCTTACCCTGGCTGCTATCTATGGTGTTGCCTAAACTGTCCACAGCGAGCCAATTGGAGGAGACTGCCTTAGCCTTGTCGCTGGAGAACCCATGCGAACCGAGGGGCTCGGCCACCTCCAGGTAGTCATCGAGGAGTCCCAGACTTTCCTCAGCCACCGAACACGGCTGGCTGAAGGGGGAGGACCCCCCCAACAGCATCTCGTTGTTCAAGAGGCTCATTTTGGTCAGGTTTTAGTGCTTTGACGTCGAAGGATGTAGACAAGGAGAGGGTCTTTTCGTCGACTACAGCAGTGCTGCTGTGCGGTGCCTTGAAAAACCTGCGAGACAAGACATTTTTCACATACATCAGCGCTCGTTCTACTGGAATAACAGCCTTCACAATAAAACCCAGCCGCGGGGAGCGTGGTGATACACCACACTTGCACATTCTCAGGGCTGTTTGCCTCCAACTCGATCTTTATCTCTTTTTTAAAGGCTCTTCTATCCGCATCCCCATCTCCGGCGCAGCAGCTCCAGCCCCGCGCTCCCCACGCCCCGCCGCAGCCCCGCCCACCGCGCCCTGACTCACGCCCACGCCGCAGCCATTTCGCGATCGGCCGCCTCCCGCTCCCCACCCGGCCCCGCCGCCATTTTGTGCCATGCCACGTTGCCACCTCGTGTCGCTGGGACCGCCATTAACGCGGGGGGTGGGGGGGGGGAGAGGGCAGGGCACCTTTCTCTGTTAAGCTGACTTACGGAGCAGGGGGATTCGGGTGAGAAATGCGTGAAAGCCTCACGCCCTCCTATCAGGCTGGTTTCCACACCATCCTCCCCCTCCTCCCCCGGCCAGGAGCCCTACAGCATTAGGGGATTACCTTAATGCCCGCTCGCTGGAAGCCCCGTCTAAGTCCTCCATCTGCCATTCCCAATGCCATTCTATCAAGGCATTTCCTTACACAACTAGGACACCCGCCTAGGGAGCCGACACTCTCGTAAAAACCTTACAAAACGGAAAAGCCCTGAGCTTTCAGGATGTGGGTTTTTCTAAAAATACAGAGTATCACGGCTCGCTTTTCCTCTTCAAGTGTCACTTCCTGCCGCCTCCGTCACCCCCAAGTAGGTTTTTAGCCCTCACTCCCCCACCCTATTACCCAGGCAGTTTCTCCTGTGGGGTCCGTTTCGCACCCCATAACCCCGCTTTAGGAACGGGGGAAGGGAAAAGGGGGAGCGGAGGTTCACACAGCGTGCGCTACCCCACACGCGCTACTCACGCCATGGTTGCAGATGCCGGGGATGTGCCGAGGCCGCCGCCGCTGCTGCTGCGCCCGCTGCACTGGCCGATGCCGCCGCTGGCCCTGCCGCCCTTAGAAAGCCATGGCGGCTGGGGGGGGGGGTGGGGGGCTGCTCCGGTCAGCGCCGCGCGGAGAGGTGCTGCGCACGACCACGACCACAACCTATCAGCTTAGCCAAGGGCACACAATGAGGTGGCACAACGCGCGTTTCCCTTTTATAGACAGCCGCGCACAGCAGAACGAGATCCGGCCTGATGTGTCCTTCCGCCCGTCGTCACCCCCCTCTCGTCAGCGCCTTCCGCTCTGTAACCCCTCTTTCTGGGCTTCTCCCGTTCCATCCTGCTGCGGATTAACCATAAAAGCTGTCAACAATAGCTCTCCCTCCGTCATGGACTGCTGGACATAGGAACTATATGATGTTCCTCCGCGCAGCCACCTCCCAGCCGAGAAGCGTGATCACGTGACGGAGCAGCTGAGGACGCTCTTCCCGCCCGCCGGGGAGCGCAGGGGGGATTTGGGGGGGGTCCTGCTCCTGCCCGCCAACAAAGCTGGGCTGATCAGCGCGCTGATTGGCTGGCGGCGTGGTATTCATGTGCGCGCTGAGCCGCCATTGGCTGAGGCCCGAAAGAGGCCAGGTGGTGAGGCAAGTGGCACGGAGGAGCAGGAGCGGTAAAATGGCGGCGGGAAGGGGGAGGGTATGTCTTCCTTCAAGCACCACGCTTCCTTTGTTCCTAACAGCTCCTTACGCGCTTCACACGAAGTTCTGTCCCCTCTCCAAGCACTGTTCCGTCTGCATTCTTAGCAGCCCCTCCAGACGATGCCCAGCAGAGTTGAGGGCAGAACTCTGCTGAGGAGAGTCACTGCTCCCTCAGATAAGCAGGAGCCTCCCTGTCTGCTACCTGCCCCACGGAGATAGGGCTGTGTGGGGCATGGGCCGTGTATTTGTGTCTCTGACGCCCTGCCAGCCTTGTAGCTATGGTGTAACATTGGCGTGGTTTGTGAGGAGACACAAGGACAGCCATTAGTCAGGTGGAGGACAGCGTTAGTGGGTCATCTACACAGCCTCACAGTCCTAGCAAGCAGCCTCACCTTGGGAAGATTTTCAAGCACTTTTACATTATGTTTTATCTCAACTAAATCAGCCAAGTGAGAAGGCAGCCCTGCTCCCTCACCTCTAGCCCAGCCTGTACGTTTCTAGCAGCTCCTCTGGTCCTCAGCTGGTTCAGCTAACCCCATATTGAAACCCATGGGGAACAGATGGTTTCCGTCCCCTCATGATTCTCTAAGGATGCTAAAGCACCATATGCAGCTCTGAGTGAGCTGGGAAGGTTGCTAGCCATGAACTCTCTCAGTATTCAGCCTTTGGTTGCTTTCCCCTACAGCACACCATTAGCTCTGATGTTTAATCGTAGAGTGGCTTAGGTTGGAAGGGACCTTAAAGATCATCAAGCTCCAACCCTCCTCCATGGATCATTACTTACCCAAAACATTATCACCCTGTCGGTCAAACTCCTCTTGGCTCCACTGTAAAAGGCTCCCTTGTTTTCCAGTTAGGGCTGGTTAGTGTTTGTGTACAGCCATGGCCTTGGCTCAGTTTGAACAGGTATAGCTGCCTGGAACTCATTAAACAGCTCCACTGATAATTCCAGAGGACAGGCATGGCCAGGGAAGACAGTCATGGCCAGGTTTCTACTTTTAGCAGCAGGATGTCACCATAACCGCTACAGATCGGGGTATGTCACTCCAGCTCTGTAAACTGAACATTGGCTGCTGAAAGAAAAACAACTTTTCCTCTGCTGTGGTGTTTTTTTGTGGCTTTGGTGTGTGTTTGTTTGTTTTGTTTTGTTTTGTTTTTGCTTTTCTAGAATCAAGCTTTTTCTAGAATCAAGATTTTTAATGGCTCACTAAGATGGAAGAGGCAGCAGAGAAAAATGCCCTCCAATGCCAGAAAACACGATAGCAACTGAGTGATCTCAGATGACTGCTCTGATACATGCACCAATGAGCAGGCAGATCTGGCTTCAAAGCAAAATTCGGAGGATGGATGCAGCAGCTTCCAAAGAAGCCCGGTGGGTGATTGGCTTGGGTGGATGAAAGGCAGCATCTCTGTGTTTTGGCTGGCCGAGGGAGGGCTCTCGCATCCCCCGCATCCAAGTGCAAAGAAAAAGGTGATTGTACCACTGTAATTGTAGCAAAATAAACAGAAGTGCTCTACCCACCCAATCCTTCCTCTTGAAATGGTAATTATAGATTTCTGCAGAAAGGACTCTGGGTATGTGTGAGCAAGAATCATGCAAGCGAAAATGATGCGTGTAATGAGGAACTTAACCCAGATCTGCCTGTTTCCTAGCTGCCCGCTTCCCTTTTTATTTTGCAAATGTGGAAATGTGTCTGCACTTTGAGCACCAGACAGGGTTTTTTGTTTTTTTGTGGGCTTTTTTTTTCTGTCACCAACCTTAATTCAGGAAGTGAAATGAGGTAACAACAAGCCAGCCATTTACTAACAGTGTTATTTCTCCCTGTTTCCTGAAAGAGACTGCAGAATTGTCGTTGTTACATAATTTTAATGAGATATGTCTCTAATTCCATTACGAAACACATCTCTGCTTTAGCAGATATTACATCAGAGGTTTCTCCTTTAAGGCTTGAGTTTTGTGACTGAGCTGGAAGATAATTCCTCAAGCCTAAGTAACAACTCCTTAGGAATTTTTGTGCAAATAAAATAGCAAATGTTTTCTAAGCAGAGAACTAGTAGCTACCCACTAACTCAAATGTTCCTTTTTCACTACTGCAGAATGTATTTGTGGCTTAGATGTGTGGAGAGAAGCCTGATAGCTCTGAAGAAAATTGAATCAGCAGCACAAAAAGATGGCTTCTGAATGAAGATTAATGTGTGTGCACGGTCAATAAACTCCTGATGACACGTTAACAGCTTTAGCTCCGCTGATGTTATTTTCCTGCCTTAGGCATGGTATCTCAGCTGAGAGCTCCTGCGATAAGTCAGATCCATCCCTATCCAGAAGCAAAGGGCCAGCTGCAGGCAAGAGGAGATGCTCATGCAGAGCTCACAGCAGGATAGAGGCCAAAATGACCTTGCTGGGGAGTGATGAAATGCTCAGATATATGCAGCACTGCAGAAAGCACCGGGAGGTAAACTGATTCTCCTCCATTCACCCTTCTTCATTCAGATGGAAGGTCAACATACGTGCTTGCTTTTTTTTCTGTCTGTCTGCCCGTCCTTCTTTCTGTCTGTCTTTCATTTTAAAAGCTAACATTGCAAAGGAAAAGAGTTTTTCTTCTATCAGCAAATATACAGGAGATAAACATGCTGTATGCTGTGTTATTAAATACACAAAGGGAAGACGTAAATGTTTCCATAGTAACATCTCTTTGCACAGTCTAGCTGGCCTGCATATGACGCTCGGGGACTGTCAAGGAGGGAGGCACTTGTGGTGCTGCAGAGCGGGGAGCGAGGAGGGGGATGTGGGGGATACGCATTGCCAGGGCATTACCAGGGCCAGGAAGATAACCAGCAACAGTAATGCAGATGGAGATGCTGGCCCCTTCCTGGAATGCTGGGGCAGTCAGGAGGGTTTGCAGGCCCCGTGGTGGCTCTGTCAGAGTGCTTTGGGCTCCTGCGGGGTCTCACACCCCAGGGGGGGCCCTTGTGAAAATTTCTGTCCTTTGAAGCTTCCATTCATGGGTGGGACAACAGGAAACAAACCCCAGGCATGCAGCCTAACTCTACACTTCAGTGAGCAAAGAATTTCCAGACACCAGGAGGAAATTTTCTGGCAGAGTGTTGAGGGAAACACAAAGATGGATTGAGGCAAAGTGCTTATCAAGTCTGAGCAATTTTGAGGGAGAATTACCTACAGTCTCTGCAGCTCAGGGTAATTTTCAGTGCTTGGTTGCTTCTCCCCTCATGCGGCACAAACGGATAACTGGAGAATTGGTTCTGCCAGATCCTCGTTGTAAGCTCTTTAAGGATTGCTTTATAGACCTTCCATTTTAAAACCGGGTGGAGAGATGAATATATGTGATTAAAGATCGAGCTGGGAAGTATTAGTGTCCATTTTTTATTATGTACAAACAAAAAATAAGTTAGCCATATGCTGTGCCTCGTTTGTTTTGGACTGATGCACCAAATGGAATCTCTAATAAATCATTCATCGCTTACCCACCCCCTCACTTTCTTATGTTTCCATCCTGATAGGTAAATATCACTGACATTTGAAAAGAGGCTAATAAAAAAAAAAAAAAGATTAAATCTGCAATTTACATTTGCAACTCGCAGTTCAATAATTTCAGACAGATATGGAAACACTCCTGGTTGTCCACCTACATTTTTCTTGCTGAGCAAAAGCAGGCATGCCAAGCACATGCTGATAGCTCACAAAATACATTTCTCCAGAGGCTCAGTTACTCAGAGCTGGACAGGCTGTGGCCAGCTGCCATGAGGAAAAACATTGTGCAAATCCAGTAAGAGGGAGGTGAGATTTAACTTGTAACTTGCCCAAGCATGAATTTCCTGAGCAAAGCTACAACGGCTTGCAAATGATGTTTAGCAAAAAATATGCGTGAAGGGGAAGGGAGGTGACTTTTGTTCAGAGCATCTGGGGATTTTGGGGTTTTCTCATCTTCCAGACGTATTTTATTATGATGAAAGGACTTGAGGGTCAAGTATAATCCCTTGTGTGTATTAGCACACATGGGAGCAGTTTAGCACGCAAACGAAAGCCTTCCAGTTGTCCAAACAATAAAAGAACAGAACCATCTCTCATTGGAAACTGCTGTTCTTCACCAGGGCTCAATTATGCAGACCCAGTGCAGATGTTTGTGCACTCAGCACCCACTGAAGTGAAGGTGCCTCAGCAGCATCTGCTGGAGCAACAAATGCCAGGTGCCGTGTGCCTTCCTGTGAAACAGGATGAGAAGGGGAGGGGCAATGCAAATGGCTGTTTTTGGCTTTAACTTTCCGGGAGTTGGGATCACTGATCCTTACGAGTCTCTTCCAACTCGGGATATTCTGTGATGCTACAATTCTAACTTCATGTAACTTCAGAGCGTATTGAAAGGCAAGGAGGAGAAACTGCAAATGCGTGTGCTCTGTTAATGAAATCAAACAGGATCCCGAGGATATCTTGTATGTGTTGGTCTTTGCTGCTGGCAGATTCAGCAGGAGCACAGGCATACCAGGCAGTTCAGGCAGAACTCTTCAACTCACCTGGGGATAAATCAGAGTTGAGGCTGTAGCTCCCTGGGTCCATAGGGAACACTGTAGCCATTATTTTGTAATCCTTCTCCACTCTGTAAGCAAAAGCTGTTGGCAGCTGGAATTTACCAGCAGACTTTAATCTGTTTCAATATATGTGTTTGTTTATGGGGGAGGAGGGGGAAATTCTTGGTGGATGTTGATATGTTCAGGATACCAAGTTGATAACCTTTGCCTTAGCGACTCTCATTTTTCCCTCCTGAGGTCTCTGCACCGGGATATTTGGCAAAGGAAAGAAGACTCTTCCAGAAGTCTGCTCTGCTCCCTACACTTCAGCCTAGGCTGGTGGCTGGCATGGGCACCCTTGCCACAGCCTCCTCAGGTGTGTTATGGAGGGATTGGCTACGGACTAGCTAGAGAATAGTCACCCTAAATACCTTGTGGCCAAAGCATTGTCTTGAGTAGGTGTCGTGGTTTCTCAGCCTGCTGCCCCTCTCACTTGTGCCACTGTGGTGCTTGGTGAGGGAGCTTTGCAGTGCTGCCAGCAGGAAGATGTTTCTGAGCTTGACTTCTGTGTGAGCTCTGTCTGAGGAACCAGCCACAGCAACCCACTTCTGCCAGGGGGTATTGCTGGCCTGCTCTTTCAGCATTCAGAGGGTGAGAGCTTTCCTGGGGTTGTGACAAAGGTAGGCATCTCCTCTGGGTCTGAGGCAATGTAGGCGCTGTTCAGGAAGGTAACATCTGAACGTCTTGGTCAGGAATTCTCAATGACACTGATCTGCAAGCTGAACACTCACCAGAAAAGCGAGTCTCCCTGAGGCAGTGCGGACTCCATCTGACCATAAAAGGGCTGAGTTTGTCCCAAGCCACTCAGTTTGGGAGAACATTGTGCCCACAACACCACACATCTTCCTTTGCAGTGCACAGTGATGAAGATGGATCACTCTTCCTACTTTTTCTTCTTATGCAAGATAGCAACTAGTGTTTTGTTGTTGTTGTTGTTGTTTTTAAGAGGGTTGTTATTACACATCACTAGTTTGTTGTTGAAGAAAAGACACTGTCCTAAATGCTTGCTGCTGTCCCTTTGTGGTGATTTAGGAATTAAGGGGAGATTTGTGACTTGGTCACGCGCTTGCCTCAGCAAAACCCAACCTCCACTTGAATGCCAAGAAGCTGGGACCCCAGCCAACACTCTCTGATGAGCAACGTGGGAGTGCTGTTGTGTGGGATTACTGCATCTTCTGTAATCTTTGCTTCAGCATATCTCAGGCCCTCTGACAGCACGTCACCGCTGCTATAAACAACCAGGAGCCTGAACATAATTCAGATGATATTATCTAGGTAGCTGAAGGTAGTTATGTCCAAGGCCATAACTAACTGCCGCACTAAATAAATTCAAGAATTTGAAGGCAAAAATGTCTCTCTGCCATACTCCTTCCAGGAATGATTGCATCTTGCCTTTCAAAGGTGGTGAGGAGCCTGCCTACAGCGCATTGTGAGTTCTGACAAAATGGCTGGCATGGGACCAGGTAAAGAGCCAATGCACTCCATCATTTGCCATCTGTGCCTTTGTATCTGTCGCCTACTATGATCATGTCCCTTGCAATGCTGAGCAGAATGAGACAAGAAAGCCTTACAGGACTGGGATCATTGCAGTGGGATGTCTAACACGGCAGTATGTCACTGCTGCCTTTGCTTCTGTGGAATGGCAATGATTCTACCACGAGAGGCAGGGGTAGGGGTGGGCTTAAAACACTTAAAAACTTAAAGAAAACCCAAACCCAGAAAACTTATGGAGCAACTTTTGCTTGTTATTTATATGGAGAAGGCTTTTCATGAGGAATGTAGATAGAATGTATATACATACGTATACATATATATATATACACATACATATTTCCCCTGAGAAGTTTAGCACTGAGTTTGGAAAGACAGATCG
>PPHD01012946.1:2116-17671 GCA_002909625.1 Bambusicola thoracicus | reverse complement strand
ATATGGCTAGAAGAAGGGGAAGAAATAGGGTGAATGTGAAAAAACTAATAAGGCTGCTGAGCAAGGAGGTCAACAAGCGGGAAATAAAGTCTCTGATGTCCAAGCCATATTTTATTTGCACTAATGCATTAGTGTGTCCTTTAGAAAGGTGATGGCAACTAATGTCTATAGGTGAAGTCCCAGACAGCCCCAGTGTGCATGCTCTGTAATTGAGGGGGGGAGATGGGAAAAGATAAATGGTGAAGAGAAGATATATGCAAGGACAGACTGTCCTCAGCCTCACTGGAAGGTTCCAGGGAGCTGGGCTGTCCCTCACTGCTCCCAGCTGGAGGCTGCATCACTGCCATTTTCCATGGGGGCAGCAAAAAGCACATCTTCTCTGATGCGTCAGTTTCTGTGCCAAAGGCTGAGGGTGTTAATCTTTGCAAGGAACCAAATCTCAAAAATGTTTCTAATGAGTCTTACACTTTCTGGTATGTGACTTTTTAATAACAGCAGAATAACTTGATGCTCAGTATTTCCAGAAAAGCCCTGCGTGGCACAGATCCTCTGTTCCAGAAGGTTTCAGCCTTCCCAATTCTCAATACTGGAAAATCTCTAAATAACTGAAACAAGGGTTTAAGAAGATGAAATGTATGTGGCAACATTATCTGTGACAGTGTCACTAGCTTTGCCGCAGCTGCTAAATCTCCAATGTGTTTCCTATCCCAACAAGCCTTAGCACAATCCTTGAGGGTTTTTCTTTCTCCTAAGGCTGGGTAATGCCATGCATGACTCATCCTTTCTCACACTGTCAAAGCACGTTCAGTTCTGCAGGAATGATGCACAGTGTGACCGAATGCTTGCTGCAGCTCTGTGTGCTGTCAGGTCACTCATCCTCTGGACAAAATTTAGCAGCACTTGCACGCATGCACCTACGAGTGGAGTGCATATGAAGAACTGTAATCCCATACAGCTACTTTGGGTAAATAAACCAAACCTGTTATATGTTTGGGGGTTTTTGTTTGTTTGTTTGTCATATGGATTTTCAGCCAAACTTTCACTACTGCGTTAACAAAACACAGGCGCAGAGATAGGACTCAGTAACACCTGCAGGAGCCATCATTCTCAGCTCCTTCAGCGAACTTCACTGTAAAACTTAAAATGTCACATCTCCTCCATGAACAAATCTTAACCTAAAAAATTGCACTGAAAAGGTCAGGACAGCTTGACTCTCTGCTGCCCACATGCTTATAACCTGACAGCGATGAAAGCAAGTAGCGGTTAGTAAACAAAATTCCTCTCAGCTAGGGAAGAAAGTGAGAAGCACTCCACCTGAAATAACTAACAGGCAGCAGGGACTTCAGCTCTTCTCCCCATTCCTGTCCTTGTGAACAATCAATACTCCCCATCCCTCACTACCGAGTTCTTGCTGGCTTTCATTTTTAAACAGTACACAGCTCCCCTTCTTATCACTCTCTTCACCTTTTCCATGCTACTTTTTATCTGCTTCTCCCCTGAGATTACAGTCTTAATATTTAAGCACTGGGTGCAATATATTCATATAAAGCTGCCAACAAATTGTAAGAAGTATCCCAAAACATGCTTCCTTGCATTCTATGTAATTATGTGCTTGTGAGAAGCCCTTAACTGGACGTTTTAGTGCTACCATTTGGATGCTGCACTTGCTCTGCTTAGATAGGCAGTTCTCATTTCTTTCAGAAGAAAATTTTACTTCCGATGCTGTTGTCAGCCACAGGAATTGTTGCAAACTCAGCTGAAACTTCCAAATATGTTCGGATTTCTTTGTATCATGGAAGTCTGAACCGAGTCACAGAGCACAAAATGTTTTCTCAAGGAAAGGAGCAAAGCTATCACAACATAGCTGTTACTGTGCAGAAGCTTTTTGATTCAGCACGCCCCAAGTCTGAAAACACAGACTGCATTATCAGACTGGTGAGTGGCAACTGCCAACTTCTCTTTTCTAACTGAACCAGAACAACTTGTTTGACTAGAAAGAGACTTTGCACAAAATCTGTGATTGGCTCAGGCCTCGAATTTTATTCAATCCATTCAAAAAAATAGACAGAACTATAAGGTGGCACATATCGTCAGAGAGTACAAATGTCACATCTTTCTTTATACAGTTTAATTTAAATCCATAGATTAAGACAGTGAAATAATTGTCCTGGGTGAGAAAATAACGAAGGGACTCCGGGGAAAGAACAAGTCTTCAGGTAAGCATTTACACAAACATATCTGATAAGCATAACTTTTTCTATCATCTATAAAAATATAAACAGCATTTTAAAATGTCTTTAGGTAAGTATGTTAAGGTCATCTGACCCGGCATTAATGTCCTGACAGAAAATGGGGCCTGGGCATGTCAAACCACACTCAGTAATCCACGCCTGGCCACAACTGAAAATCTGTATGAACTCCAAACAACACAACGTAATGGAAGAAACAACACCAATCCAAATGAGCACAAGTATGATCCTCCTCCTCCCATACAAATTCCTCATCTTTATTTTGTACTTTTGTTAATAGGGCGATGACTAAGAGAAAAGTGGCAGTTCTCACAGACTAGTTGTAACTCTGGATCAAGGATAATTTGCCTTTCCCAGAAAGTAACATTACTGGGAAGTGTGCCAGCATCCAACTAAGGGCACTCCAATGCCACGTATGTTTTACCTGTGTGTTATTACTTCAATACAGACAGTAGCATGTGACAGGATGACAAGTGCAAATTACAAGGGCAGAATCTTGGCTTCCTGGATAGCAGAACTAGGCAGTAAAAGTACTTTAAAGGCAAAGAGAAAACAAAATAGAACACCAACTCATCTCAGTGTTAAGGAACAGGATGGAGGGTATTCCTGGCATAGCTATCATAGATGCACCTTCTGTTCTTTAGGGATGCAGTCTGGTAAGCAAAATACCCAATCACTGTTGCAAGGTCTTACTGTTTCAACACAGATTAAAATGTTTGAATACACTGAATACGTTGGTTACAGGTCTAATCACATAATTTCACTTTTTCCAATCCTAAACTTATGCTGGAACAACTTCCCAATCAGCTGTGCATTTGTATAGCAGAGCATTTGATACTGTAATTGACTAACACATAGGCCAACAACAGCTGATATTTTCCAGTGAACTGATGTGCAAGTGAGAAACAGAACCAAAGGGTCAGGTCTGAGATAAAGGTTGGACATTGTGAACTTTGGACAAAGTGACAGGTATCTTTGAATCTCCTGGTGCTGGCGCTTTTGTGACTGGGTTTGCATGGGTTTTTATATCTGCTATCCTCTCTTTAAATCTTTGCTGGAGGTACTTTTCTTCTTTGGAGTAACTTTTAGCAAAAGCAGCCATCAGCAGACATGCTGCCATGGCGGTTCCTCCAATGCAAAACAAGATTGCTCCTGACAGCTTGCATATATCAAGGGACCCATTAAACTGAATGGCACGGGTATCCACTACAACAAAATCATCTTTTCCAAGAGCTTCGATTTTCGGTGGCACGAGAAAACCCACTACAAGAACCATTAAACCAATCAGCATGAAAGCCGTCCCAGAGACGAGTCCGACCTGGAAAACAGAAAACGTAACAATGAATATGATCTTTGAGGTTCTGATTAGTAAGTGGTTCTTGAGAGCCTTTAGCTTCTAAGTATCTTGCAGGTACAGTTCCTTGTTCTTAAGCCAACAGTTTTTCTTTTGAGTGGCTCAACTAGAACTAGAACATACAGAGCAATGTTCTTTTTAAAATTCATACTTAGATAATTAGTACCAACATTTCTGGGAACAACAGAATATGCATCTGTACTTCTGAAAAGCACCTAGTGTCCAAAGCCCCAACACAGGGTAAATTACAGCCTAACCCCAGCACTGCAAGATGAATTATTTCTTTAGCTTTAGGTGGTGGCTAGCAGCGACAGTTCTGTCCTTGCTGGTCTGTGTCATATTCACCACTTGTCAGGTATGGCTGTATAATTTTTCTAGCCAATTCAACTGTAAGTGCAAAGTTTGATTCATATAGGATGGCCCTACCATCAGAGCAGAAGGGCTGCATTAGGTAATCTCCACAGATCCCTTCCATACTCTGGCACTCTCAGATTCTCACAGTTCCCTGATCTTCATGGAAAGCTTATAGTTGGTTGGGTTTGTGTTTTCTTGTTGTTTAGTTTTTTTTTTTTTGTTTTTTTTTTGATGCTCAGGTCACATAGACCCCGGGTTATGCTGTTAACCCACCACAACCATTTGTAATTATCTGATGGGAGTATTACACTTCTGAATTTGGGAAACCCTGCCCATAGCAAGACTTCAGTGACAGAGCTCCTTGTGACAGAGAAACCAGAGGATCCAAGAACTCCAGAACTCCCTTGGAGGCTGATGCATCTTGGTATAAACAAACAAGAAGTCCTGTGCTAAGACAGACTGTTATTCAGTCATCACAGTGAAAATGAGCAACAAGGGTTTTCTGGATGAATATCTAAAATCATTAGTTACATGCGAACATCTCAACATCAGAGTTTCTCTCCCCAGTAACCAGCAACAGGCAGTACCTTCCAGAATGCAGAGCTCCACCTGCTAGGCGATCTCTGGATCTGAAAATCATCCTCGTACTCCCAAATTGAAGCTGTGCAGTCCTCATAAAACTGATGCAGGTAGGACCGAACTCCATAGCGTTGGTAACCTCCCTCGGTGCTGCCCTGGGCGTGCTTGGACCCGCAGATGTCAGCATAGGAGCTCATCCTTCCTGCCTGCAGTGAGAGTTTTCATGCAAAGAGGATCTAGTTATTGACATGGTAAGGAGAGGAAAGCTGGCTACGTATGTTCCAGGTGACATGAAGAAAAGCAGCCTTGGTAATGAGCAGTGACTCATCTCAAGTAAACCTGGGCAAATGGAGCCTAAATGTCTTTGCAGAAACATCCCTCCCATAGGTAGAATGCCTGGTCCCAATCCTTCACACTCGGTGATGGTTTCTCTGGAGACTGAACAAAGCAAACCACTTGGTAGACAACGTTTCTCAAGGGCTCATACTGTCTCTCAGGCAGACTCCAGCTCTATCATTTAAGTGGAGCTGGCAACCTCACAAACTTTCTAATTGCTGAGTGAGCTTTTTAATGTTTTTGCCTGAGCTTCTGATACGTAGGACTAAGCACTGATATAACTTTCACAGCCACGAGAAACACCGGCAAAGTCCTAGCTAGATTCAAACTGCACTTAAATATAAATAGTTAAAAATAAAGATGGAATGCCGCAATACCACTGATCTGCTCACCAAAGGGTGAAATGCAAATACTAAATTTGTGGCAAAACGATGCTCCCTTAGAGAATTCAGTGTCCAAGCTGCTGCTGCTGCCTCTAATAAAAATCTGAATTTTATTAGCTGCTTTCATAGCAGACAACGTTCCTTACTCCTTCCACTTCGCTGAAGTTATCGTAACAGAAAATTTGTGTTTACCTATGCAAGTCCCAGACCTGAACTTGCACAAGTGTGATGCTACTGAATTCATTAAAGTAATAACAGCACCTAAAACACTTGAGCAGCAGTACAGTGTTATTTAAGCTGACTTGCTTCTCTTTAAAGAGTTCAAAAAGTCCTACCCCAAAGGGAACTGTTAATGAATACCTGAATGTGAGTGTCACAGTACAATTTACTAGCTTCACACCGCTGCAACTGGTTCATCCAAATGGCACTGAAATTTTACTTGGAAGGAAGGATTCATGTAGTTGTTGCAACCAGGACCTTCCAATTTTGAAAACTCCAGTCCCTTTGCCCTACAGGAATGGGTGATCTTGCTGAGTATGAGATGCTTGACTATATGAGAAAAAAATAGATACTTTTGCATTCAATTTAAGCAGGACCCAGCATGGGCCCGTGGGGAATAGCAGCCAGCTGAAGCTCTTGGTTCTGAAACTAGTGCTGGTATGACAATGATCTCCTAAACTTTTGGAGTTTGGCTGCATTCTTGGTCAAGTGACAGAGGGCTTTGCTGTTTCCTCTTTACTGCTAGATGTAATCTCAGCTATTATTTACTTTGTACATTTAATATGTATTTAGTTTGGGATTTCATGATCTCGAAGTCTTATAAAGGCAAGCTTCTCAATTGTGACTCATGGTGAGGTTTCAAAGCTCTCACAGAAGTGAGACCTCAGGAACAGGAAGCCCAAAGTCTTTAAGCCTGAGAGCTGGCTTGCTCCCTGCTAATAGTGCAGTGCTACTGCCCTCCGGAGCACACGCAGGGCACTGTTCTTGCTAGGCAAGGCGCACGGAAACCTTGGGACTGCAGGAAGGTCTTTGCCTGCACGGCACCAGCTGTCTGCTCTGCATCCAGGCTACCACATGCACAAAGCTGCCTGGACAGCTCCCAGACAAGCTGCGCAACCACTGCTGAGGGCATGACACCACGAGAACATAACCTGAACCCTTACAGGGAAACTCTGGTAATTATTCTGTTTTTCAAGACTGCTTGTTCTTTTGCCAAAGAGGCCTTTCTATGCCCCTTGGGAGTCTCTCCTGCTGTTTGTTTCCTGACCAAAAAGAAAGGGAAAAAGAAAGTCTTTTTTCACTGCTACCACTTCTTCAATAGCTAGCTAGCTGCCATCTTCCACAGAATGAGCACTAAAAGAGCTCTGCCTAACCAGTACAGAAATATTTTTCTCAAAGAAGCAAATCTAAACCAAAAACTGAACAACATCATCTTAAGGGAGAAGTGGGACAAGATCATCTACATGTGGAGTACTCCAGTCTGGCATGAGACATCACACAATGAACAGGAGAGAATGCACTGTTCGTAGGTTCAGCTGATTTTGTAATGTCAGGGCAGAGAAGGACCAGACCCAGCACAACCAGATAAGGGGTATGCCAAAGCTCCCTTGCTTTGTTCTAGCTGCTACCAGGAGACAATTTGAGAGCTTTTTTCCTTCTTGAAGTCTGGAAGGAAGGTAGAGCAGAACCAGCAACTGTAGTTTGTTACTATTCGTTCAAGAAAATACAGTGTAATGTGACAGAAATCTGTACAAATATATTTCTCCTGGACTCGCAGCACAGTCTGTATGTTTATTTGTGAAGAAACATACAGGATGGTTTGGTGTTTCTAACGGCTCGATGAAGAATTACCTGCAGGAAACACATAGCCCATAACCACTTATGTTATGCAGGTTCCTTTTCTTTATCAATACAAAATGCTAATTGGTGGTTTTGGTCAGGTATATCTGCAAAATGATAAATAAGAGCTTGGAAGGCTGAATACAAAGCAAAACAAAAGAATGATCTTTTGGTTGAAAGACCCGTGATAGCATCAAGTAGTATGACCTTTAAAATGAAAAGAAACAAAATACTAGAAAGGACTAGATCTAGCCAGCATCATTAATTCTTCCTAAGCACTGCATAATATCAGTTCTACTTCATGTTTTCTTTATGCTCAGACTCTTCCACTTACAATAAGAGATCTCCTACCTTTTGGAAAACCTAATCCCTTAGGGAGATGGGAAGAAGGCTTCCCAGCCCTACATGACTCACTGAAGCAGTCTGACAACTGGGCCTAAGATGGTCTCTTCTCAGCTGCAGTGCAAACATAATGTTGTGGTTCTTACCATGTACTGACAGGCAGAGGAACTGGAACAGAGTATGGTGGGAAAATCAGTTTTACTTAAATATGGAGGAAATGCGCCTGCATCAATTTACGTTGGGTGAATAAATACTGCAGTAGCTACATCCTCTTGAGCGTTGGTGTCTATTTGCATGTCTCACCTTCATGGCTGAGAAACTAAATGCTGAGATGTTGGGAAACTTGCTAAGGAGACAGAATCACTGCTGGGCGGACCTGCACTAAGCATGAGCTTAGAACATGCATCCAGGCCACAGTTTATCTTCACAACTTTTTCAGCACCTAAGCCCAAAATGTCTGGGAACACGTGGGGCGGATGGTGGCAGCTCCAGAGCCCGCCATTGCGTAGTAGCAATTCATCCCCTAGCAACTTTTGTTTCCATGGCAAACGCTGTCCTGTTTACTTTGTGCTTTACTATTCTCCACTGATCCTGAGAGATGTGCTCGGATCAGTGGGCAGGCAGACAAAGAGATGAGCACGCTCCTTGAAAAACTGCCCCATAACTTCTCCAATCACTTCGCAATGCTTCTCACTGAAAACACTCAAAAAAAAAACAAAACAAAACACTAAAGGGAAAGGCAGGAACAATTTTGGATGAGCCACCGCTCTTTGACATCACATAGCTACCACTGTGAATTGCAAACGCAATTCGCAATTACTCCAGCAGGTTCCCAGAAACACAGTCTCTGCCTTTTCCGGATGTACACCAACACTGCGACCCTCGATCGCCCGCTTTAGCGACAGGACGAGACCGGCACGAAGGTCGCACACCAACACCAGCACTTCCCGCCGCAGCCTCCGGGCCGCCCGCCGCGCTCGGACCGGGCCTGGATCGGCCGCGCTATTCGCCCCCACAGCCCCGCCCGCCCTGCCCTGCCCCAGAGGCAGCCGCCCGCCGGGCCCTCTCTCGGGTCGCTGCTCCGCGCGGGGCTCTCTCGTTGGAGAGCGGCAGCCGCGGACTGAACTAACGGGGTTTCCTTTCTACTTTCAGTCTGCGACACGAAAAAACTCAGCAGCGCGCAGAGCCCGGCGGGGGACCGCCCGCTCGCCCCAGCCCCCCCCCCTGCCCCCCAGGACCCGACCGGCCGGTAGCGCCCAGCGGGCCCCTCTCTGGGAGAGGCGCCCCTCCGCTGCGGGAGGAGGAGAGCGGACTCCGTTCAGACGGCGGGCGCCGCAGAGTGAAGCTCCGAGCCCAAGTTGGCCACGGGGCCGCACGGGTTACCTGTCCCTCCTGCCGCTCCCCTCGGCCGGCTGAGCAACCGCAGCAGCGCTAGCTGCGGCTCTCTCGGCCCGGTCCCATCTCCGCTCTGCGCCGCGCCGGCTCCAGACACCGCGTATTATGCACGGCCCGGAGCGCCGCTCGCACCGTGCCTGCGCACTGAGAGCCGCCGCCGGGCCGGCCGGCCCCGCCGCCTCCGCCCCTGAGGGGCTCGGCGCGGCAGCGTAGGGAGGGAGGTGGGAGCCGAGAGCCGACGCGGCCGGCTCTGCGGTGAGTGGGGATCCTCGGGCCCTGCCCGCCGTCTGAGGGGGTCACCTGCGCGGCCGTGCGCTGGAGTCACCGAGGAGTCCCGCCGTGCCAGTGGGCGGGGGAGCGTGTCGAGGAGACTCGCACAGCCCGGGACAAGCACAGAAGGAAGGTCAGCGCTGGTGAAGCTTTGTGCGCACGGGGCAGAGGGTAAGCTGACCACCAAGTTCAGATGGAGTGTCTGGAAGATGCTGGCGCTCCGTGTTCTGCAGTGTTTGGCTTGTTGGATGAGTAGCGATGAGGAAAAGTCAACCATGAGCTGGGAGTGGGACAAAAGCAGTCAGTGGGAGAGTCAACTGAAGTCTCATCTTTTTGAGAAACACATGGAGGCCAAGAACAAAGCCCTGCATCTGCCCTGGTAGAATTATAGAATCATTAAGGCTGGGAAGAACACCGGTCATCTAGTCTAACCATCGACCTGTCACCACAATGGCTGCCAAACCATGTCCCTCAGTGCCATTGCTACCCTTTTCTTGAACACCTGCAGAGGCAGTGACTCCACCGCCTCCCTGGGCAGCCTGTTCCAATATCTCACCTCTCTTCTGAGAAGAGATTTTTCCTAACATCCAACCTGAACCTCCTCTGGCACAGCTTGAGGCCATTACCTCTCATCCTGTCACTAGTTAATCAGGAGAAGAGGCCAACCCCTATCTTGTTACACCTCCTGTGAGGCAGTTGTAGAAAGCGATGAGGCCTTCCCTGAGCCTCCTCTTCTCCAGAATAAACAATTCCAGTTCCCTCAGCTGCTCCTCATAACATCCCTCACCTGCTTTGTTGCCCTTCTCTGGACAATCTCCAGGTCATCAGTGGCTTTCTTGTCATGAGGGGCCCAAAGCTGAATACTGTACTTGAGATGCAGCCTCACCAGAGATTAGTACAGGGGAGTAACCACCTCCCTAGTCCTGCTAGGCACACTGTTTCTGATACAAGCCAGGATGCCATTGGTCTTCTTAGCACACACTGGCACTTGTTCAGCTGGCTGTCAGCTAACATCCAAACATCCTTCTCCTCTGTACAGTTTACTAACCATCTGTCCTAAGTCTGTAGGGATGCACGGTGTTGTTGCGATTAATTGCAGGACCTGGCACTTGGTCTTGCTATAGCTCATACAATTGGCCTCAGCCCATTGATCCAGCCTATCCAGATTCCTTTGTAGGGCCTTCGTACCCTCAGGCAACTTGGTGTCATCTGCGAACTTAATGAGCACAGTATCAACAGGTGGGCTGTTCGTCAGTGCAGAACTTCCAATAAGCAAGTTTAAGGAAGTCAGCAAGTGATGAGCTATAAGGCATGGCAAGACGCTTAGATGTGAAGTTGCTAAAAAGTGTCCCATTGCCCTGAAAAAAGGGCAACGTGCACTTTCTCTGGGAAAATAATAATGGGAATATAGAGAAAGAATTCTAAAGAGTCATTTGAAATACTCTACTGAAGTGCAGACAAAAGTACGGTATCATTGCATGCAAGAAGTATGGAAGTGCTTTAAAGGAAAATGGCATAGCGTTAACCAAAGTAAAAACAGTGTATTTTTACAATGCTTAAATCACCATAGTATTTGAAGAAGAATTTGAAAGTAATGGTGGTTTAACTAATAATGTTATTTAAAAGAATAAATTTATTAAGTAAAATAATTTTGGGCTATTGCAAACAAGGAATCTTAAAAACAGCTATTACAAAGAGCTAATAAGGGAGTACATTTGAAAGAAAAAAAAAAAGCTTATTCAGGCAGTTTCCATCATCTTTTTATTTCAAATGATGGGTAACACCAAAAGTGGTACTCCTGACCTGAGCACACCTACTTCTAGAGCACTGTGCTATTCAATTAGTATTAGCATGCTCTAGCCTAAAGCATTTAACAAGGTGTATAATCAACAAATATACAAAATGGTACAGTCAGATTGATATGCAGAGATCATAAAGCTAGAAAGATTACCACATTGGAAAGGGACAATTGGAAATAAAGGGAAAAATGCTCACCTGTGTTGTACACTCACAGGAAAAACTCCAAGAGGAGCGATCTCCAGAAAGAGGTCCTTCCTCAGTGGTAGTCAGTCCTCCACCTAGAAGGTCACACAGGTGAATTGCCTTCAGCTGTGCTCCTGCAGCTGTCTCAGTGCTCGCCTCAGCTGATCAATCAGAGATTCAGCCCATGATTCAACATTTCCCATACACAAGGTAATAAACTGAGCATTATTTTTGGAAAAAAAGTGGAAAATACAATGAGGCTGTAAATGGATGAAAAGCATCAGTCTTAGAAGAAAGTTCCTTTTTGTTTGTCCTGTAGTATCGCTGTTAGGACTGAATGCTGCTTTATGCCAGATCAACTAGATTTCTTCTATAGAAAAAGTAATTAATGTACATGAGCTGTCCTCTATTCACAATATAGTTTCTTTTTTGGTTATTTTAGGTTATTTTTAGGAGGAAGTTTTTTCTCCCAGAGGGTGGTGACACACTGGAACAGGTTGCCCAGAGAGGTTGTGGATGCCCCATCCCTGGAGGCATTCAAGGCCAGGCTGGATGTGGCTCTGGGCAGCCTGCTCTGGTGGTTGGCGACCCTGCACATAGCAGGGCGTTGAAACTCAGTGATCATTGTGGTCCTTTTCCACCCAGGCCATTCTATGATTCTATGATTTACTTACTGACAAAAAGAAGAAATAAAAGGAGTATGAAATACCTGTGTTAGCCCAGTACAATTTCATTTTCTGACGCAGAAGAAATGTAGTCAGTAAACCATGACAAATAAGTATCATAGCAATTGGGATATTTGCAATAGTGTTGAAAAGGATCCTTGAACTGTGAGTTATTAACCCTTAAGGTTAAGCACTGGTAATCCCAGAAGGTGCTTTTAGCATGGTTTGGGTGGGAGGGGAAGGCATTTTTCTGACATAGAAGTGCAGCTGCATTGTAGCAAAAAAGGGATAATATTGTTTGCTGTTGATGCCATTTGAGTTCTGTCCCTTCTACTTTGCTTGCACTTAGCATCAGAGACAAACAACTGCTACCTTTGCTGGATTCACCACTCCCATCACTGTCCCCAGCCATGAGGCACACATGGCTGAGCTGGAAAGTGGCTGTGCTAGCGATGGACACCGCCTGAGACTAAAGGGGAGAGCATATGTTTGCAGGAGAGAGTGGAAGAAGCTGTGTGCTTCTGTTAGGAAAGCTGTGAAGTCAGTCTGGTACTGGAACCGAGCTTGAAGCGTAGTGACCTTGGTTATGAGAAGTATTGAACAGAGGAGTATAAGTGTTCATTTAGCTGAGGAATTGGTAACGCTATTGTAAAGGATTTTTTAGAATGCCAGTATCTGTCTTACTGTGACACGTGATGCGAGCTATCGTTTTATGAAAGAATTTCCAAATCTACATTATTCTCAGTTTTCAGCTTTCATAATATGTGGACTGTGTTTATATTGAACTTTTCAGCTGGCAGTGGCACCAAGAGCAAGGGTAATGTTTTTCAGTTTCAAGCTGTAGATTCTATTAACTTGACTTTTTCCTTTGTGAAGAGGGAACTTAGGTTAAGCTTTATGCTTTCCTTAGCTCCCGCTAAAGGTTTGTGATGGGCGACAGTGAGCATGCTGAGGAAAAAATCCCATACTGTTGAGCTCTTCTGTAGGTGGAGGTGGTGCTGGTTGCCATAGAGTTTACAGGCTTCTCTCTTGCTGAGAGGTGAAGCAACAATAACACAGATTGGTGAACACAGTTTAGTTAACTTCTGGCAGCCTGTGCTGAACAGGAGGAATTGCAGCTTCTGGGAGATGTGTTTCTCTTGTAGCAATATACTGCAATTGGTATGATGCTCATGTTCACTGAGCAGCAGATGTCTGTCTATATTTGTCCAGCAGCTGTGGCAAGCTTCCAGAGGCTGTTCGAGTTGTGTGAGGTCAAATCCGTGTGTTTAATGGGAATCCTGAGCTTCAGGTCCTGGATATATTTGTACTCAATTTGTTTTTGTGTTTGGGTGCAAAATGACTCCCTCTGCATGGAGTTCCTTGACACCTTTCTCCATCTCAAGTGAAACTGAGCAACGCATCGGTGATGTCTTAATGAGACCTGTCCCTGTGGAGCCACAAGGAGCAGCTCAGGTATCTAAAGGGGATCCGTTCCTTCCTCACTATGGCTGGACATTAGGAGAGGTGGGAGAGCTGCTTCCACTGCAGAAATGGTTAATAGAGGCCAGAAGTAGCAGGAGCTAATAGCTGCTATTTGCAGGAAGCTGCTGCTGCTGTTTAGATGGTACATCTGGGTGGGCAGAAATGCTGAGGAAGAACAGGGTAGGAGGGGTTGGGTCAGTTTAAGCCTGTAATGCTTTTCTGGTGATCTTTTTGCGTCCACAAGAATTCTGTGAGGATAAAGGCAGCAGTTTTGCATCTCTTTCTGTTGTTTCTTCCATGTGACATTAAGAGCAGATGCTCTTATTAAATGTCCTGTACCCATGCTATTTTCTGACAGCAGAATCCGGAGAACAGATCTGCATCAGTGAAAATTCAGCATGCAGGGTTAGTTCAGGAGAAATGAGCACTCTGTGAATATTTTAAGTTCTTGCCAGCCTTTCTTCTTTTGCAATGTATTTGGTGTCCACCTCCAGCTACCTTTGGAGCAGTAGTGAGTCTGGCTGGTTCTGCTGGAGGTAGTCATTGCCATTCACCCTGCATACTGACTTGAATTAGGGACCCAGAATGGCTGCCACTTTATTTTTTTCAGTAATATGAGACTACTGTTCTGGTGTCCTTGCATTAACACCTGGCTGTGTGAAGCTTCCATTTCAGCCCTTTAGGAGTTTCCATAGGCCTGTGCTCTGCTGCACCTCAGCAAGTGACATGATTTTTTTGCTCCCTATAAAGAGTGCTTTTAAAAGCTCTGCTGTGGAGGGTAATTCGAAATTTTTTTATTTTTTTTTTAATATTCTGAATAGATTGCTGCCAGCTGCTCCATTACTTCTTGTATTGTCTAAAAATCTGTTCTTAGCCATTTGTTTTTCAAGTACTTCTATATTTTTCAGTGCTTTCCTGAGAATGTTCTATCTAGCAAAAATGACTAACTGTGATGATTTTTCATATTCTGCCATCATCATCTTTTTATTTGAGTTTGTGTCTGTTCTCTGAGCCGGTAATAAGAGAAGGGGATTTCTTAAAAATCCACACCATAAATCTGTGTGCTATTTTCTGCCCTGAAAATATGTGGGATAGGAACTGTTAGTTCTATCTTTCATTCTAGATACTCCTGGTGATTTTGAATATTCTGATACCAGGCAATTATTTGGAGCTATCTAATACAAAATATGAATAGACAAGTGATTGAAGACTTGAAAATAACAGAGTTTGTACGATAGAGTGAATATTTGCCTGTGAGGAGATGTTAGGCAAAAAGGGATAGGAACCAGGAACTAGAAGTATTCCATACATTTGGTTTTCTTGGGAGAAGATGTGTTAGATACGTTTAATACTGAACATTCCTATAATCTTCCAGCTGGAACAGCTACCTCAGGACTGAGTCTTTGAGTGTGCTGAGCCTCGACTGCCATGTGCAGGAAGTTCTGTATTCGTATGAGCTAGGCCACATCAAATGAGTTCCTCTCTCTCTGCTGTATTCCTACCTCCTGTGCCTGTGAGATAAAACATATGAAGCAAGGTGTTTTTGGTAACTCTTGTATGTCAGTGCTTTCTGTTGACAGATGTGAAGTTTCTATTGATGCTCTGCATGCCATACTCTGAGTTCTTTGTGTTTTGGTGCCCATACGGGGATGGAAGCATTCAAATACTTGACTGCTACTGTGAGTGCCAAGTGTCATGAATGTGATATTACTAACTACTATCAAAATGTCTTGGAGTCTTAGCATTTTATCCAGCTGATTTCTATTCTGGAAGCCATTATGCTGTTTCCTCTAAGCTTTTGATACAGTAGATGACTTTTATTATGCAATCATTGTAAGTTTATTATGTAATTACTCTGTGGTTGGTCTCTCACCTTTATATATAATCTGAATGCTGACAGAATAGCAGAGTGAAGGTACTACACAATGTAATCAATAATAGTGCAATTTTAAAAAGAATAATTTTGTTATAAGGCCAAACATGGAAAAGATAGCACTGTAATATTGCTATTGCCTATGTATATAGGCAATTGCTGTGAGCATCTGTTCAGTGGAATTGCCAGGTCACAGCCTGAACCAATGGTTCAGCACCAGGTGAGAAGGTGTGGCTGACCCAGGGAGCTCACGTGCAAGCAACGTACCTGAGTGACCGAAAGGAGTGGGGCCTGAATCCGTCCCTCCTCACTCCCTCATTTAAGGGTTATCAGCCAAGGGAGCAGGATCTCTGAGCATGGAGATTGGGCTTCTCTTAAGCTGTCACGAGTCATTGGAAAGGTTGAGTGAATTTTCTTTCTTTCTTTCTTTCTTTTTCTTTTCTTTCTTTTTTTTTTTTTTAAAAAAAAC